>CAJPEV010003383.1:0-31315 GCA_905338385.1 Darwinula stevensoni | reverse complement strand
GAGAAAGGGAGCGAAACTGGAGTTAGCGATTTTGCTCCCTGAAAACAAGGAAATAATGCCACTCACCTCTCTCTTTCCTGAGAATAACCACTAACTTTTTCTACTAGTTTGATACGTATTCTCCCTCCTTCGTTTCGCGCTCTTTAAAAAGTTATGGATTCTGCTCATGTAAAGAAGTAGTTATCGATTGTAGGTCTTCGTTTTTAGGGAGTAAAATCGCTAACTCCAGTTTCGCTTCCTTTCTCGGAAATCGCTCACTCTTTTCTAAGAGTGTAACACGCCTAAAGGCGCCATCACACGCTATGATTTTGCTCATATATGACTGCTCTCATTTGAGTGAATTTGCTATTTGCTATTAGACGCTGTGAGAAAGACTTTGTGAGTTTTCAGGGTGAAACTTTGATTAGTGGAGTAATTTTGATACTGGTTGGGACTCTATCGAGAAGGGTTAGAGCATGTTAGCAATGTCGAAAACGGGACTGACGTGTGTGGCGGCAAAAATGGCAGGCAAGGAGGCGAGGAAAGGGTTTCGAAGCCAATATTTTCCGAGAATTACGTAAGTATCGTTTCCGTGCTCTTCTGAGGATGAATATTGACACCTTCATGGAAATCCTGACACTCGTGGAACACAAAATCGCGGGAATTTGAGTCGTATGGGAAGAAGCGCCATGTTAACTGACCATACCAACCAATCAGTACTTGCTATGAGTCATAAGAAAGCGAAGGATGTCTCGAGACCTTTGTGAGTTGGAAATCTACTCACACGTGAGTCTATGAGTCGCTCATAGACCTCGATTACACGAGGTCATAGCTCGACATGGGAGCATTCATAGATAAGCAAAACCATGGCGTACGATGGGGCCTTAAGAAATAAAAGCGGAGAGACCGCAATCTCTCGTCAATATAATATTCATAGCGCCATATGAAAGGCGCTCCGCCCCATTAGGCGTCGTCTGCTGGATTCCTTTACTTAAGAGCTCAGAATGTACGAGGGGTGGTCCGTTTTCGACAGGCTGAGTCGCGAATGTGGCTGTGGAGGTTTATACGAAAGTCTCACCTCTCTCTGGAAAACTGCCAGCGATCTCGATTCTGACGATTCGAGTCAGCACAAGGACCAGAAGTGTTGATGCAGTCGATTTCGCTTCAAATCAAAATGAAAGAACACAGCGAGAGGTGAGTCGACTCTGGAGCGACAGTGCCACCTGTCGATCGACGTGCGTACAAGAGGCATTTTTCGGGGGATTGTCGTGCCCACTGCCAAGGAATTCCAGCTGAAGCATTGCAGACTAAGCTACGGCTTGAAAGGCCGAAACGTAAAATAAAAATTAAGTGTGGGGTTAGGCAGAACCCTAAAAAGAGAAATTTTGGCAAAGAAAAGGAATCACTCAACGCGACAATCTGGCAACCGTGAAACTGAATGGCAGCCATCATCGTCTGTCCACGTGGTGGGGAGGCATCGGCAGCGGTCTCGGTTTTTTGACCTCGTGGACCTTTAGCGTGATTTTACGGGAAACATGATTCATAGCGTTTTCATCATCAACAAAACTGGGTGAGATACGGACTTTCCTCTCCATGATTAAGCAAATGGGACCATTAAGGTTTGTCACCTGTTGCCCTTGCACAGACTTCCATTGTCGAAAAGGATGCACGGTAAACTTGATCTGAATGTTTGGCATTGGCTGCTGGGTGTGAAAGCGAGCCTCAGAGAGGTAGTGAAGTGGTGCCAACACAGCGGGATTGAGTGGGAATGGCGTTGTGGAAGTATGCATTTGGTTTGACGTTATGGTGATGGAGTGGGACGTCCTAACACAGCGACACGGTTTTGGCTTAACATTTTGGCCATTTCTGAGTTTTTTTAGTGTTACTTATCTGCTAGGTGCTCCTCGCCGTCTCCAATGGGACACCGATCTGGAAATTATTATCCGTTACATTGGCTTTCTCGGGATTATGGGATCAAAGACCAAATTTTTAGTGAAGAAATTTGAAGGCATCGGCTATTTGTTCCAAACATCATGACGTCATAGGCCTAACAGTTAGGCATGTGCCGAGCGTGAAGCTAGTTGAGAAGCTCATAATCAGTTGGCCTTTTAGGCCTATGCATACACCTGATGAAATTTCAAGATGTTTGGGGTCTACAACTTAAAACATAGCCTAACCTGGCCTATCTTTAGGGGCAACATAATAACATTCTCTTTTCATTAAATTCCCAACTATTAGTTCAAACTCCCATCAAAATCAAACTGTACTTTCTTTATTGAATGTATCTCCTCTTGTACCATGTATTGATCATAATTTGAATATATATATATATATATATATGCTTATGTTTCAAATGGTGTATCAAAGATGACATATGACAATCAGAGTGGGCAGGCTTGTAAATAATCCTTTCTTTTCAACACCAGAGATGTGTTTATGGAGAAACACTGGAAGAGTGTGGTGCCGAGGTCAGTGTGTGACTACTTCTTCGATGCACAACGGAAGAGCACCACCCCCGACGACATTCCCCCTGTGATTGCGACCCCTCACCACTATCTCATCAGCATCTATCGATGTTCCCTCTTCTTTGTTGCTGTCTCGCTCACTGAAGGTGAGATTAGAAAGAGAAGCTTCCATTCTCGTTTGAAAGGAAAGCTGCAGTGAAATGGGATCAATGGTTATGCAGCCATTTATGGCAGTGCATATTATTTTCATGGTAAATGGTGTGGACTGAGAATGATGCTCTCATTGATTACAAATTAATGTATCTTCTGTACCATGTCCCATTTTAAATTGAATAGAAATAGGGTAAGGAAAGGTAGGTTTTCATGTATTGCAGTTAGTAGTGACTGAGAGCCTAATTATGAAATTGGTCATCACATGAGCACTGTCCTCTAAGTGATGGAGTACAAAAAAGACAAGATTTTATCATCTTCCAGATTTTTGTTTATTTCCTCTATGAGGGGATTGTTAAGCTTACTCAATGTACATCAGGATGTCAGAGTGGTTCATAGTGAAAGTGTAGCAGCTTTTCTGAAGTACTGCCTCAAAAATCAACATTCATCTTTGAGCAAGGAATAGGAGATGGGTGTGTTGCTGGTGCTCATTAGAGGTGGTCAGGTGATTGGCAATGATGTCTGTTGGATAGGTGCATCTTCTATGGAATTCCCAGTGCTCTGCTGTATATATATTCCTTTCAAACCAGTTTTTGACTGACTCTGAAGCTGCCTGTAACCATTTCCTGCACCAGGGTATTTTTGACGTATTGTACCATAGACTCTGATTATAGCACTATTTTCTCATTTTGTTATATTAATAATGTATAGAGTGCATTAGTTTGGTGCTGATATTGGTGCCATACTTGTGTGATTGACAATGGAATTAGTGATTCTTCATTGACATATAAGTGTTTTTTGTTGAACAGTGCCTCCTTTATTTGTGATCGAGTTCTTCCATCGTGTTGTGGACACATTTGAGGATTACTTTGGAGAGTGCAATGAGACCATCATCAAAGAGAATTACGTTGTGGTCTATGAGGTGAGACTTTGTTTAATACCATTTTAGTACCATATGGCCAATCAATTCACCACCAATTAACTGGTGGAAAACTTTGTTTGCAGTAGTCATGATTTGATTGCACTTTTGGGTTTTCAAAACTGGGGTTCATTTAATTATATTGGAGTAATAAGGAATTGCTTCTCTTCTGCTTGCCTTAATAGTACCTGAACAATGAACTGAATTACTTTCCCAGGCCTTTACAATCAGGTTTTTGAATGTCTCCTTGGTATAAAATCACTCATGTCACCAAGTTGTTTATTTGCCAATATTCTTAAATGCTTGGAAACATTGGTGTGATGAATTGGTATAACATGTTGAATTACTTTAGAAGCCTTCCCTGCCCTTGTCCTTATACAGTTGCTGGATGAGATGCTGGACAATGGGTTCCCATTGGCCACAGAGAGCAACATCCTCAAGGAACTCATCAAGCCCCCAAACATACTGCGTACTCTCAAGAACACTATCACTGGAGATTCTAAGTTCGTTCTCTTTTTTTGTTGTTCCCCAAATTGTCTTTCAAGAGTGCTCTGTATGACAGTTTTGCTTGAAAGTGAGTCTTGATTGAAGTAGGTATTGAATACTAGCTTAGGTACTTCTGGTATTAGCTTTGGATGATGAAGACACAGTGCTAAATTAGGGTTGCATAAACCATTTAAGCATGAAATATTGTTAATTGCATTTGTTGCCAGGACAAAGTATCCTGGGAAAGTTCTGAGAAGTTGTCACAGGCAATAGATTTCTGTGATCCAGTTCACATTTCATTGAGGCTATTTAATATTTGTCTTGAAAGTCAGAGATAGAGTAGTGTGCATGTCTCTTGAACAACAATGCCAGATTATTGTACGTTCTACTTGAGCCAGCCTTCAAAACCCTCACCAACTGTCTTTTATGATTGTTGTACTTGGTTCAATGAACTCCTTCAAAATTCCATTCAGATGAGGCTTTTCTTCTAAATTTTGCATTTGTAATGTTTGTGGTTAATGAATGCATAATTTATTCACTTCAACAACAGTGATATGGCCATCATTCAAACTGGTCACATCCAATCATGCCTGAGTCAGTTGGTAATTTTCTTCCAGAAGACAGACTTGAGACTGTTCTTTGGTAATACCATACTTCTCTAAATAGAGCTGAAATAAGAGATATCAGCATCCTTGCTAGCATTATCTCAACATTTTGCTGGACTCTCATCTGGACAGGACAAATCTCATATTGCCTCCTTGTTTTGAACATGACTGACTTCCATCCACCTCATTGCTAGAAATGTCAAATTAAATTTCTGAACCTTTGAGACCAGTGACTGCAGTCTGGAAGCAGTGCATTGAACTAAGTGAACATAAGTGGAACTAATGGTATGATTATTGAAGGCTGGTTCAATTGGCTTATATACAATTTATTGATTTAGTGGCATGAACTCTGCAGGCATGTGTAACATTCCACATCCCATTTTTTGGGAGGATTTTGCCTGACAAACTTTTATGTATTCCATGAAAAGTATAGAAAAGTGGATCTTGAAGTCCAGTAATATTTTCTTTATTTTTTTTTTTTTTACTTGGATGATGATACTTGGACATTGAAGTAGTGTATGTTTGAGTATGTTGGTGCATCTTTGATGGCTTGACACAACATTATCAGGTTATATACCATTGGGTGATATGACATGATAATGGTGATAATATTCAATTCACAAAGTAGACACATTCAATTGAATCCTGTTGTATTTTAATTCATTCAATTGTCCTTGCTCCATGAAATCATAATTGGATATGGGATGGTAAAATTGACATTGTTGTTTTCCCTGAGCATAGGATTTTCTCTCTGGGGGCAGGACTAACTTCTGTTAGTTGAATTTTGGGCAACCTATATCGAATGGCCAGGTCTTGTTATGTTGAAAGTAGTGACTTCTTTCTGTATATGCCATTTCCCAACCTTGGAGAATGTCTGCAAAATATGCTCATGGGATTCCAAAAATATACCCTTTTATATACCCTCATGTAGAGTACTTGAATTGCAATCTCTTGCCAGGATAAATATGCATTTTGCTCTGGCCCCTACCAGCTGTGGATCATAAGCTAGGGAGTTCAGTTTTTGGCATGGTTTAAATTTATGAAGGTGTTCTATTTGAGAACTGAAGCCTTGGATTTGACTTTCAGCATGAGTTCAACACTACCAATGGGCCAGCTGTCTAACATCCCCTGGAGACGGCAAGGAGTTAAATACACAAACAATGAGGCTTACTTTGACGTCATCGAGGAAGTGGATGCCATCCTTGACAAGTCTGGTGGGATTGTCAATGCCGAGATCCAAGGAAGGGTCTGTTTGATTTCCTTATTTATTGTGGGTTTACAGATGTTGAATGAGTTGATGTATGTAGATTCATGCTTGCAGGAGCTAATTAATACAAGTATATATGTGAGCAGAGTTTTTTAAATTGCATGGTTGGAAATTGATGTTGGGGTTGATTTGAGGAAGTATGTCACCAGGTCATGATTTCTTCAGAGAAACATACGGATTTAAAGTTGATGGATCCTTCACTCTGAGTCCGTTTTTGTTCATATTTCCTGATGTAAAGTTCATTCTATGTTGTTCCAAGCATAATGCCCTCATATTTGTTAATCTGTAAGTGCACACATGGGTAAACAAACCTAAAGATGGAAACTATCAGTGCCAACTTAATTGCATACTTATTTTCGTTAGAGGCCATATATATTTTCCTGAAGCCATTTCAAGAAATTAGTATCCTACATGAATTTATTGTAGATGTCTTAAATTTTTTGGGCAGCTGGAAAGCTTCAGGCCTGATATGAAGGAAAAATTGGTGTGATTGTATCATTACACAAGCTTGTCTCATGTTAGCACTGTCTAAAAAAAAGTCATGAACCCTCTGAAACCCCATTCCATTTTGCAGGTTCATGATGTGAAAAGCTTGATGATTGCAATGATGAATAACTTTGCATTCCATTATGTCATAATCTATCTAATAGGAAACATGCTTGTTAAATGGATACATCTAATTGGAAAATATGAGACATCCTCTCAATATGGCATTAGGCCTGTCTTGTGCAAACATCTTTTTCATAATACAGGATGCTTAATCTCCAAGGACTGGAAGCAAATGTATGAATCAGTTGACATCATCATCAAATCCAAGAAATTTGCATAGCAAATACAAATGTTTGTTAAGCTCCATTCATTTTTGTTTGTGAATGCATTCCCATTCTTGTTCTGATTCTATTAAGTATTGCATGGATTTCTTGATTTCTTCAAATTTCTTGGTCTTCATTGCCATGTGAAGACCATGGCTCTTCTGGCACTGATTCATGAAGTGGATCAGTGCCAGAAGAGCCTCTTTCCCCTTTTCCAGATCCATTTCCTCTTCCAGATCCATGAAGTGGACCTGAAAGAAAATTTTGCCAGAAAATAGAGTTATTTGCATTCAAGTTCCTGTTAGATAATCAGGTGCAATTATGCCATTGAACTTCTTGAATCTCTTTTCCTCGTGTGTCCTGAGACATGGTGGACCATTAATCATCGTGATTTCAGTCCACCCTCTCTTGCATAGGCAGGTTTTTAAATGCTTGAGATGTCTTCCTGTGCAGATTGAGTGCTGTGTGAAGCTGAGCGGAATGCCAGACCTCACACTGTCGTTTGTGAATCCCCGCCTTGTTGATGATGTCAGCTTCCATCCTTGTGTTCGCTATCGACGCTGGGAGGTTTGTCTATTATCCTATTCTATGCCATTACTATTTTGAAGGATGATACTTTACCTTTGGACTTTCAGTTTTATTGATCTTGATTTTTTGTTTTCTGTTATCATGCTGCATCTTCACACAAAGGATCCTTTTGTAGGATGGCAAATTAGCAACTGATATAAATATTGAAAGTGTCAACCAGCACCACTTCAAGCTCTAATATGTATAGATTGTGTATGACTTTTTCAAATATTAGCTCCTGAAACATTTACTGATGCTCTCTGAGCCATGCTGAGCCATAGGCCTCGTGACCTAACTTCAGGATGTGGTGGCTGATGCGCTAGTGTTTGAATTAATTTTGCTTCTCTGAATCCTTTATTACTGTGAACAGGAGCAAGTGGCTTTATGTTTCTCTGTTGAGAGGTATTTGTGTCTAATATCCTTCTATTTTCTGATTATTAAGGATCTACCAATCTAGTAGGATAGATTTCAAAGAAGCCCTTCTTCTGCATGGAATACATGGAATTTCCCTGATGTTTTATGTGATGATGATCCCTTTGTTGCCAGTCAGAGAAGGTGCTGTCATTCATCCCACCAGATGGGAACTTCATCCTGATGACATACCATGTGGGTGGGATGAATGCTTTCCCCATTCCCGTCTATGTTCGTCATCACATCGGGCTGCGTGGGGAGCCTGGCGGGGCACGGCTGGACATAACCATTGGGCCTAAGCAGACCATGGGACGCTTGGTGAGGGAAATATTACTCTGACCTAAATTTTTTCAGACATTCATTAACTTCTTTCCTCAGAATTGGGATCAGGCCAACTTATGGAAATGAGGATTATCTAAAAACCATATCCTTCATTCCTTGATGGCTGGGGATGAAAACTCAACTTTCTTCCAAATCCAGCGTCCTCTTGATGTTCAACATCCTATATGTTGAAAAGGAACTGTCACCCTTCTCCTTTTGGTTTTGCCATTTTAGATATAAGAAAGCAGCTGTATGAAACTGTAGTTGGTTATTCTTTGCATGTTCAAGACTCCAGCATTCACTTAACCCTTTTAGTACCAGAATCTATTAGATCAACACCACCAATTTCATTTTAAATTGCCAATCTATTTAACTGGTACTATAAGAGTTAAACAGGGGAGTATTTTCTGTGTCCTCTACACACCCAAGGGGAGGGGGGGTTTTAGCATCTTTAAGGTTGAAGGAGAGTGTGTCATATCTTATACAGGGTGGACAGAAAGTTCCTGAGGGGTGTCATGCCTATATATCTTGGAACAGGGTGGTGTAGAAATTTGCGATATGCATAATAGGAAAGGTTATTTCATAAATTTTTATGTGACACACCAAATCATACATCTCACACTTCCATGTCTGCCATCTTCGTCAAAACATGCATGCACCCGTCTAGTGAACACATCCAAAACTGCTTCCAATTGGGGAAGTGTGATGTTCCTGACTGCTCTCCCAATGTGCCTGTAAAATTCAGTCATGCATCATGTGCATGTGTCATACACAATGTTCTTAATATCTCCCCACAAATGGAAGTCTCTAGGGGTCATGTCTGGAGACTTGGGAGGCGATAGGATGAACACTCCCAATTCCATCTGTCAGTTTGGAAACTTTTCATCCAAAAATATGCAAACTGGTCCCTGGACCTGACCCTTATGAATTTTATCATTCAAATTCATTAACAAAAAGGAATGAGTCAGGTCTGGGGGCCTGTGTGTGTTTTTTTGGATGAAAAGTTACCAAATTGATGGTTGGGGGGGGGGAATTTTCTTTGGATGAGCAGGGCCCAAATGACTTAGTTTAAGTTTAATTTAAACTTTTGTGGGTTGACAGTTGGAAGATGTGAAGCTGGAGATGCCAATGCCCAAGGCGGTGCTGAACTGCATGCTGACTCCATCCCAAGGTCGCTATTCATTTGACCCTGTGAAGAAGGTCCTCTTCTGGGATGTGGGACGCATTGAGGCTGGCTCTGTCCCCAACATTCGTGGCACAGTGCGTCTTCCTCTTTCTTAATCCATCTTCCTATGTAAGCTTATTGTGAAGCGCAATCTGGCAGCGATGCTATTTTCAATGGAAGGCTAAGTGTTGTCTACGTAATCAGGGATGCAGAGATGAGATAGGATTGTAATAGTTTTCTTCCTTTCAGGTGGAAGACTTGCCATCAGCTCCATTGCTCAGTTGTATTATTAGTCTAAGTATTTCATTAGTAAGATTGGCAGATTGAATATTGAGATTCCCTAAAATGTCATCAGAGCACTATTATCTCATACCTGTAACGATAAAGTTTCCCTCCATATCTTGTTGGCCTGGAGGCAGTTGGCTCTGAATGGCAGCATTGGTATTTTGAAAAAGTATCAGTTTCATTTAATTTCTGTACCAGATGGTTAACATGATGTGTTGTTTTATAGGTGAGCTTACAAAGTGGAGCCCCTGCCCCAAAGAGCAACCCAAGCATCAACCTCCAGTTCACGCTGACACAGCTGGCTGCATCTGGGTTGCGAGTGAACCGGCTGGACATGTATGGGGAACGCTACAAGCCCTTTAAGGGGGTGAAGTATATCACCAAAGCTGGCTACTTCCAAGTCAGGACATGAGAGCTTGCCATGTCCCTGTTTGGCTTGGCTTGGTACATATTTATCATGTATTGTGTTTTCTTCATTTTTGAAGGTTATCATTCCAAATATATGAGGTTCTTCAGTCTATGCGATCACCTATTTGCCAGTAATGCAGTCTGAGATGGAAATAAAACTGAATGCATTTGACATATACTGGGCATTCCAAAAATCATTATTCTGAAGTAGAAAAGATTTTTATGAAATGTGGTCAGAGGAGTTTGCCATATTGTGAGATGTTAAGAAAAAAAAACCATTTGAGAATGGAAGCTGGTTGTCACTTTCTTTTGTTGCCTGAAGGTTTCAGCCCCTCAGTCTAGAATATATAAGGCTGAGGGACAGACTCCATCATGAACTTTTCGCTCCTCATGCACGTATTGAGTATGAGCCTTAACTTTTGAATCTGTTACCATGCCTTTGGGAGCAAATACATTTTAACATCATACATATATTTACATGGATCAGAGGCATAGCAAGGGGGGGGGGCAGGGTGGGACAGTAGCCCCCTGGGTGCAGGGCTGAGTGGAGTGAAATTTTATTTGGAGTCCAAATACAGTGTGGTGCAAAAGTTGCACAACATAGGGTAAATTACAATGAATGTTCTAATTGTTTGCCCATGAAAGGGAAGCTCTTTGATTCACAGTATGCATGATGTTTGAACATATCTTAGCACCACCCTCTTGTCTTTTGTTAATTTATCAGCCATCACTTACCACTTACATTAACACGTTGGCGACAATGCGTCCCGATGCCAGGATGCAGATTTTTTTTCAATGAATCTGGAACTGTTGAGAACGTTCCAGAAGATTATGATTTCGTAATTACTGATAAAAATTCCAAAANAATGAATCTGGAACTGTTGAGAACGTTCCAGAAGATTATGATTTCGTAATTACTGATAAAAATTCCAAAAAATTCAACATTTTAAAAAAACTCGGCAAAAAAATGTTTTCTGGGACCATGCGTCCTGATGGCAGGACGCATTTTTTGACTAAAAAAATGCACGTGGTCCCACGCGGCGGACAAGCAAAAATAGGCTGGTCGTCAACGTGTTAATTTATTGCAACAGGGAAATCTCCTATGGTGCATGACTTTTGCACCACCCTGTATAGTCTAAACAAAAATGTAAATTTTTGGTCAGAGTTTGCGCCCTTCTCAGCCCTGCGCCCAGGAGCAACTGTCCTCCCCTGCCCCCCCCCCTTGCTATGCCAATAACATGATATATTAGCAATATATTTTTCTTGATGGTGGCTGAATGGTGTTTCACCCAGGAAACAATAGAAACACATCACATTTCTTGAACCTTGGCAAACTGGAGTGGATATGTTACATGCCCTGCCCAGGCCCCTGCATTCGCTAGTGAGTCAAGGTCATGCATGGGTTGAAGGAATGGACAAGGAAGAAAATAGAACTGGTCATGTGTGGTACATAAAATTTCAGGATGAGTCTTGTATGTATGGCCTTGATGAACTTGATTTCATCCTTATTATAACAACTGAAATTCACTTTCAGACTTTAGACACTTTTGGGCTGAGGAAACTTATTTGTGTAGATTCAACCCATGGACAAGTCACTTATTTTCAATTAACATAGGTATTGGAAGTTGATTATCACGAGGAAGGGTTCCTGTTGCCTTCTGCTTTTCCGACAAAGTTGACATTTGTCATATGAAGGTGCTTTTCTCTGCATTGAAAGCTTTTTTAGGAAGTCCTCCTCTTGGAGTTACATTCATGAGTGATGATTATGAAACCTTTGCAAAAGCATGGAGTGAAATAACTGGGCCTCCAACTCATTGATTGCTCTGGGTGTGACACCTGGACAGGAACTAGAGGAAATATTTTCCTAATATCAAAGGTGGCTGGAAAATGAAAGCAAATATATGCAAAACTCTGTGTGCTTTTGGAGGCAAGGAATCGAATGGCTTTTCATGACTTGTTACCCAAGTGTTTGGAAACTATGAAAGGGAGTATTGCCACTCAGGACTTTGGTGTGTACTTTAAGACACACTATGCCTATCACTTCAAGCAATGGGCATATTTTTATCGCCTTGGTCTGCAGGCCCATCACAACATGTATTCAGAAGTTCTTTGAGTGCTAAAGCATTTGTACTTGAAAGGTTGCCCTGCAAAAAATGGACAAAGGCATCCATACGCTGATGTGATGGCTGAAGGGTAAGAACTTTGAACTTTTGTGAACTTTGACAGGTCACTAAAAATCCATAAAGGAAAAGAACACCCACATATTTTTGACATAAGAGACTGGCACTTGAAAAGTCTGTCAATGTCCACTGATTGGATGAGTCAAAGGGATTATGGTAATTGAGATGTGCATGGATCAGGATCACAAGTCTACCAAGTAAAATGGGAGACAGCAATTTCCCATGCTCAACCACTCTGTGCCCATTATTGTCAGGAGTGTTCTATTGTGTACACATGTTTGAATGTTCAAGCACAGATATTGAACCTAAAACCACAGCGTGCAAGCATTTGGTCGCCATGACGGATGCAAAGCGCCTTCCTCCACCTCAAGCATTGAGGGACAGCAAAGAGAGGAAGCAGATGATAACTCTCAGCACCGACAACGCACGTCATATTGAAGCTGCCCCAGAAGGTGAGAAGGGGAAAGCAGCTGATGTGTTTTCATAAAACAATGCTGAGGGAAGAAACTGTCATGCATTTGAACTCTCTAACGAGGAAAAGAAACACGAAGAGAAAATGGAGATCTTTCAACAATCAAATGACGCTTTGATTGGGGCAATGCATGAAATAAAAGACGATGGAAGGCTGATTGATACCATGAATGAATATGTTAAGGATGCACTTGGTATACTTCCTGCATTTAAAAAGTGTACCAAAATCCAGCATTTACGAGCACCTCCAGTGAAACTTGCATGCCAGGAAGTTGGCCCGCAACAAAAATCTCTCGAGGCTTTCTTCATGAACGCGTTGACCCCGCAGGCCCATATTTCATTCATCTAGTGGCACAAACTCACTATGAGCGAGGACACATGCGGATGCTTCCGGCAGCCGCCATGTTGGAACTGTGAAGCTAGTCTACGATTGGTGGGAGGGAATTGCAAAATACTTTTATTGCTGGTAGTGCTGGCCACGTGCGTGCTGTCATGGTCTTAACCTGGAGTCATGTTTCAGTATTTTAAGCTGATGTAGCAGAACAATGTGAATCTCAACTTGACAGATTGACCTATTATCGGAGCTGCTTTGCCTCTTTACGTTAACATTGAGCCTCTACGTTAACATTGTTCGACACTTGGGTCAGAACCACCTTGAGTACTGTTTCCATTTGGTCTAAAATATAGCATGTTCATGTAGCAAAGAGTTAGCTTGAGCTTGACGGAAGTGGAAAAATTTTACTCTTGACATTTGCTTTGTCAACCTATGTAACTGAAACGTTATTTTCAAATCTAAAAATCCTTCCAAAGACTGCTGAAGAAATGAAATTTTGACAATATTTATTTTAGCATTGTCCTTTAATATTATTGCCCTCTAATAGCCGATTATAGGATGTGCCAATTATAGCTTCTCCTCCCACCCTTCAAATGCCCCACATGTGGAGGCTGATTAGTAGGGGTGCCACCTTCAAATGTAGCAAAATATGGGCACATATTCAAATTATACCCACAGCCACCTTTAACCGAGCAGCCAATGACACTGAGTGTGGCCTACTGTTGATTAATGGAGAGTAATGATATTAGCGGCCTTTAAGATTTGCATGCATAAAAAGTCTTAGCAAGTTCAACATTTAGACAAAATAGTGTCCATATTAGTCCCAGTTTACACTATGGACATTGTACCTGAAATATGTTCTGTCCATATTAATTATGAAAAGCTGGCAACTGCACTGATTCAGGTTGTGAATATTTCCTGCTTTGATCAGGAGGATCCTTGCTTCCTTAACAGAGATCTCCTAGTTAAACAGGAACATTTTGGAACTCTGGTTGAGGAATTGAATGGAACCAAATTTGACATGTAGACATTGTTTTCCTTCTTAATATGCAAGTGCATGTGGATATACATGCAAGCATATGTTCCTTAGCATTTGGGCATAAATGCCTGCAGACATGAATGTCTCATGCATCACAAAATCCCAAGCAAAGCGTTCAGTGTGTAATGGCCTATGCTATCTTATAAAAGAAGTGATGGGAAGGAGGTAGAGGGATGGACCGTTGATGCTTGATATAACAAACCTCCATATAACAAGTTTTAATATTTTAAGAATTTTTTTAAATTTCCAATTTGTTTGCACATGCACACATTATAAAGTTTCTGTTAATTAAGTTCTGTATAGTAAATTTTTCAGCTTTATGAAGTCACTTCTTCATCCAAAGAGATGTTCTGTATTATGAAATTGAATTCTGCTGCACATGTCAGAGCCACCATCTTTCACTCATTCATGGAAAATCGCATCTCTTATCTAAGTTTAGCATGTCCTACACACTTATTGGTATGGCCAGTGGGAGTAAGGGTCATTGGTCAGTCTTAATCTTTTCAGTATCTTAAGGATCATGGTCAGGCCTGGTCTAGAATCCTGCTAAGTCAGGTCTCAACTCTAACTCAGTCTTGTGCCTTGGATTATACAAGTTTATGTACAAAAACTTAGGTGTCATATTGTTGTATTGTTCCATTTCCTTGTCCTTCCCCATATTTATTTTTGGTTGTCTGGTGACAATTTCTGGTCTACACTGATGTCATGAAGTTGTTTTCCAGATGGACCTTACCAATTCCAAAAAGATGGATGGAATGGATTATTTACCAGTTTTACCATTACCATTTTACCATTATCCACAATCAATTGTGATAAATCCACTTGGATATCATTATCTACAATCAATTGTGGTGAATCCACTATCAGGGGTTCTCCTCATAGCAGGAGGACCAGGCTCTGGGAAGACTAAAACCTTAATTGGGAGAGCAAGGAAAATTGCTGATGGTGACCAAAAAACAGATGTATTGGTGGTGAATGCAGGAGGTGGACATCTCACACAAGTTTTAAAGAATGAACTTCGAGGTCAGTTATAAACACCCTCATGCTCAAAGTAAGTTCACATGGAGTTTACTGTAAATCAAATGACAAGCATGAGAGATCCTTTTCATTGTATGCTTGTTAAAGGTAGACCTATGTTAAATGTTAAATATTATTTCAATACAAATTGTTCCTATATTTTGTACCCAATAGTCTATATGATATTGGCTGATGTATCTGCATTTTTTCTGAAGGGAAAAAGGCATCCTGGTTTGTTCATCTGCAAAACTTGACTCATTCCAAATTTTCCTTCAATTACTTTTTTTTTTATATTTTTACCCATATGGGAACATCATATATATGAGAAATTTTCAAACAAAAATATTTTCAACAATTCATTGGAATTCTATTGGAAATAATTATTGAACTAATATGGCAAACTTATGTTTTTTATTGTGGGTAAGTGTAATTGTATTTGAAAATAGGGTAATTACTGACTATGGCAGCCAATTTGGATGCTAATTAGCATATTTTATGCAAATTATATTTCAAGTATAACTTTCAGCATCTATACTTCCTAATGGCATACTGGTATCATTGTTCCCTCCTTAGGCCTAGAAAGTGATTTAAATGGTACAGTGCTTCTTCAACCCTTTCAGACCCAGCATCCATTACAATGGACCCAGCTTTTTGTACTTTTCTTTCATGCTTTTTCATGATTCTCATGATGCTGCACTTATGATCCTTTACAGTGGACAATATTCTATACAGATGAACTTCATATAAAGCCCTCTCATGACTGTCATTTGAATTATTCTGTAGTGTAGTTAAATATAGTATAGTAGAATAATGTAGTCAATCCTGTTAGATCCATTATAAAGAAGTCAATTTACTTCATGTAGCTTGATGACTATACTTTGCTCATTACAGAGGACAGTTGATCCCAAATGTTATTGAAAACACATGTGTTTCAACTGTAACCCAGTCCACATTCCCAATAAAACTAACTAAAATGCATATTTAAAAAATGTTTTGATCCTCATTTCATATATCATTTGTAGAATCCAATTTCAAAATGTCCAATCCAGAATCCAGAATTGGTTGGCAACAGGTATTCTTGACCTTCATTGGAATGGTGAAGAGTCAGAATCTGAGGACATTCAGTGTGATGATGAATTGCCTCACTTTGGGCTTGAAGACTGTGTGCATGAAGACGTGCCAAATGTCACTCTTGGTTGATATGCGAAAGTGTTTAAGCTTTATATGCCAAAAGCTTATGTTCTGTAACTTTTGTCTTTTTTATTTGAGTTAAAATAATGTGCATCCAGTGAAAAGCTGAGTATTGTTGGATATTTGCAGAGGGAAACATCAAAGTCTTCGATGGGAGTGAAGTAAAAATCTCAACAGATGGCAAGGGAATCATTGCCTTCCTCCAAGAGCATGGAAAGGGGAAACATGTACTTCTTGATGCAGTACCTCTCAATCTGGTGGCAGGTTGTCTGAATGCAAAGAGTATTTTAAAGAACTGGAAGGATATATTCAGGCTTTCAAAGCAACTAAAAAGTCTGACTATAGCATTGCGTTCCTATGATGCAACCCTTGAAGTGGACATCTATACTCAAGAGTTACTAATACCAGGTGTCAGAATTGAAATCTTGCACACAAATAAAAGGAACACCCGTCATGTGGCAGACTTATTGCTGGCAATAGAAAGCTACTCAGGAAGGATATTTGTATGTCAAGAACCCACTATTCAGTGCATGGAATATTTGTTTTGCCCTGAACAGAATCCAATTTCAACCTGGTACTGGAATCCAATTTCAACCTTGTTCTATATCTCTTCCTGTGGTGATTTCCATGATGACTGCAAAAACAAGCTGGACTGTGAGGCACTCAGGTCCTCCAAGGCCATACAAACACTCTCAGGGAAGTATTCTTCATCTGAGAATCGCCTTCATGTTGTGGTGGACACAATTGAGCGAAGAGACAGGATTGTGAAGACTCTGAAATTGAAGTTTAGAATGAAGGCTGGATATATGGGCACATGGGGACAATTATGTGTTGTACCATCATGCTCTGTTCTTATTCTCACTGGTGATCAGATCCTAGGGTACTACATGATCAAAACCCTTCTCATATTAGACTTGCCTGAGTGCATATGGACAAATTATGTGAGCATGATGTCTTCATGCTACAAGAATCTAATCATTGCCATGGAGAAGAATTCTGTTCAAAGGAGGAAGTATTTTAAGCATAACTCCATCAGCATGCTTGAAATGCATGAACCCATTGAAGGATTTTCAATGGAGGACTTGAGAGTCCTGCATCGCCAGGAAGAAGGATTGTCAACCAAGTTGGAGAATGTAAAAAAAGTAGACAAGAGGAAAATGACAATGGGTACTAACTCATCTAGAAAATCACCTCTTTTGACAGTCATTTTTGGGCCCCCTTCTTCAGGGAAGAGTAATATGTTGACTGAAAAGATTCAACATCATGTGGCATTTGCCCGTAAATCCCCAAAGTCACCCAAAGTGCCTCTCTTTCTTATGGGGAGTGACTCAAGTCAGAGAGTAATATTAGATGCTCTCAAGAATTGCCTGAGTTTCCTAGAAATTGTTAGAGGTAAAGCACTATCACCCCAGGATATTATCGAACATGAACGAGTTAAGAATATTCGCTGGGTATACCGTGTCAAGACCATCCACATTTATGTGGATGATTATTCCATACAGGGCAAGGACACTCAAGAAGAGATTGCAACATGGAAGCAGGTCTTGGAGAAACTAACCAAGGAAGGCAAGAGAGTAATACTTACAGTTGCCTTCCAAACACACTCTAAATATGGTAGAGAAGTCTCAATGGATGAACTGATATCCTTCTTTGAACAGAAGGTGGAGGTGATTAAGCTCAGAAAAGTAAGATCCCCCTTGAACCGAATGCTTCTCGCTCACATTTGTAAAAATGAGACTGTTTATCCCTTGTCACTTGGGCTGACATCTCTCACCTCTGGGTCACGCACTGGTGGCTTGATCTGGGGACGCAAGCCTTTGTTCATCTCCATGAAACATCAAATCTCTGGCAATAATATGAATCATGATTATAAAGGTCAGGACATATCCATGCTTCAGAAAAGTGTGCTTTCCTGCTTCCAATTTGCCTTGTCCAAATTACTTGAAGATGGATATTTTACCAAAGAAAAGCTGGACAGGGAATATACTCTGAGGAGGAGCATAGGATATGTCCATGTGCTGGTTTCAGATATGAATTTGGTAAACCCTCTCAAAGAAAATAGCAAAGCCCATGCTGGAGTGCTTGAATTTATTCATCCCAAAGACTTTCAAGGGTGTGAATCGAATGTTGTCATTACTGTGAATGTGGATGATACATGGCTCATGGAAAGCATGTCCCGAACCAAAATGGACCTCATCATCATTGACTTCCTACCAGAGCATTCACAGCTTTGGCATGCAATGCAAGAAGAGGGGCACTTGGTCACTGAGGAAGCCTCTGAGGACATAAGAATCAACAGAAGCACACTCCAACACCTGATTCCCAGTGGAGTACAAGTAAGACTGTTCTGCAATGATATAGATTTTCAGTAAAAATATAGGAATGAGTTTATATAAACAAACTGCTTTTCATGATTACCATAATTGAGTTTAGTAGAGATTTTATTGGATTTTGTTTCTTAATTTAAGGAGTAAGCCGCAGTTTTTCTTTTCCCAAATTCAATTAAGGTTCCCCTGTGTCCATGAGGAAGTCATGGTCTTACCTATATAACTTTTTCAAATTACAGTTTTAATTTGATGTTTCTATGTGACTTTCTTAGAGAAAAAAAAAAGGTGGTTTCAGTATGTAATGTGATTTTAAAAATTTAAATTTATTGGTTAGCCATTGACTGAGTAATTGTTTTTTTTTAAATTTAAAGTTGATTGTGACCAGGCCTCAAAATAGTATTTACTTTACATCCATGCACCATTACATGTATGGGATAAGCATAGGAAGTTTTCTTTTAAACAGTTTGTCTACTGAAGCTTGTCAGGAAGCAGTAAAGTTCTTGCCATCACCACAAGTGCCTGGATTTGGGTACTTGAATTTGAAATGTAACTAGCAGAGGTGAGAAAAGTTCTGTAGCCTGATAACCCAGTTACCGGGAAGGGCAGCAACTGACTGGGGCGGCAAGACAGGAGGAAAGAAGGAAAATATGCAAAAAGAAAGAGCAGAAAGGTAAGAGATGGTCGGAGTGTTTAGGATAAGGGTTGGTAATGGATTGATACAGGGTTAATGGCAGCTTACTGCAAAAGATGAAGCCCCTGAGTGAAACTGTGAAGGTATCCCCAAGTTCAGTGATGAGGATATGGATTTTTCCCTCCCTTCTGAACATGTTGGTGTAAGGATCTCGGTATTGAGTATTTTTGCAATTTGTGGGTTGCAGGATCTCACCCAAATGAGGAGGATAGAAGAAGATGAGAATTGGGGACATCAATCAAATACTCTTGACTAAAATATAGAGGTGGCCTTTAGACCTCCTGGTATGTAGCAGTTTGTGTCCTGTTAACTTGTATGCATTGTCACTGAAAGAATATCTGCTGATGTCTAGTAAAAAGTGCTCTAATTGATCCCTTAAACCCTTTGGCAAGCCAAAGAGCTCCTTGTTCAAGCTCTTTATCTCCATTTTAGAGGAAGAAGCAGCTGGCATTTCTTGCAAAGAATGAAGCAAGCATACATGTTGAAGTTACATGCTGTTTCAGAGGTCTGAATAGGCAGCAGGGGAGACTCAAGTATGTATTCAATAAAATAAATATTTCAAGCAAGAAATGTCAAGTATCCCCCCTCTTCCTAAACATAGGGTCACATCACTCACATGCAAAACTGGGAAGGTAAACCATAGTTACCAGGAAGCAGTAGAACTTTTTCCACCTCTGGTAGCTAGTATAAGAAAACTTTTTCAGTCATGATTACATTTTTATTGTAAACACCTTAATGTTTCCATTTCTATTTTACCCGTAACTTCCACCCATGCTAAAAAAAAAGGAATTTGGATATTTGAATGCCTGGATGAAGGTGTAAAAAGGTTTTATTCAGATATCTCCTTTGGCAGAAATAACTTTGTTTCTTCCACTCCAGGTTTTTGAATCAAGACTTCAAAGGGACTTCATAAACCAAAGAAGGGTGCCAGGAGGAAAGGGTGGTTTTGGAGTTGTGTTCAGGGCTCAGAACAAACTGGACAACCATTCATATGCCATCAAAAGGATTCGCCTTCTCAAAAGGTCAGTTGTCATCATACTCCAATAGTACTATTGCCCAAACCAAACTGCTGTCAGACCTTCCTTTGCACTTGTTTTTTTTTACTCATTTCTTAATTTGGTTGAGGTAGGGGAGCATATGCTTGATGGTTGTAAATGCAGCCCTAAGTCTTCTCAACATAAGATAAAATTAGGACATTGTTATTCAGTAAAGCATCTTGGATTTCTGTGTCTCACTTAAACCCTTGCAAAGTGTCTACCAGGATCCACCAAGATCAAAAAGGCAGGTGGGGATGGAAGGGGAATGGAAGTTAGATTTTGCACCAGGTGGATGGGGCTCCCCCGGTTTTGTTTTTTAATCAGACATGCACCTGGTACTAAATCTACAAGGGCTGGACATTTTGTGGAGTCATTTGTATAGACAGTTGTTGCAGAGTGGCTGACTGACTGTATGTAATAGTAGAGAGTTTGTTTACCCAAAGGGCAAACAAACTCTCTACTATTACATACAGGCCTACGTTGCACTTCAGAATTTTGTATGTGTATTTATAGATATCTACTCCTCTATTGTAAAAATTCTTGGAGTAGGCATGAAGGTCATGTTCAGTGTAATCTTTGCTCACCAAATTGAGTTGCTGTTGAGTTGTGTAAAAACTCAATCTTTAACTAAAGGTCTATCTTTGTTCATGAGAAGATATTTTTGTATTAGTTTATGCCTAGTCCTAATATGGCGATGTTTGTTTCTCATATGGCCAATGAATTGCTGGATCATTGTTGGGGGAGATCACCATCAATACAGTATGTAAATAATTATCCAGGTGACCATGAGATCTCTATGGAACACGATCACCTCTGAATTTAATGCACATTGACAGAGCTCTCATAAATACGTGAAATTTAAAACATAAATACTCATTGTGCAGTGAGAAGGAGCGTGCTAAGGCATCACAAGAGGTGAAGGCTTTGGTTAAACTGCAGCACCAGTCTATTGTGCGATACTACGCTTCTTGGGTTGATGATGTCCCTGATGGCTGGAAGCTGGAGGATATTAAAGTTACTTCAACTTCAACTTCGGAGGACAAGAGGTAAGTGAGTTGATAGCAAGGATATAATGATGGAAAGGGATAATAGCCTGCTGATTGCACTTGGTAAGAGAAAATAATATGATTGTCTTCATCTGACAAAGAACTGGAAAGAAAACCAAATATATCACCTAATATGATATATTTATCTGGCTCTTGAAACTGTGTTAATGGTATGCATGGTTTCATGGTATATTCCTATTTATTCTTTATTTCGCAGTGCCACATCTAGTGAGGGGGAAAGCAACAAATCTGCCTTTACAGTAGGTACAACACTGGCATCTGCTTCACAAAGTAATGGAAGGAACCAGAAGAATGGATCTTCACTGATGCAGGAGTCCTGGACATCTGTTGAAGTAATATTTGAGGCTAATGAGTGTGATATTCAAGACCAGCATGTCCCAACTTCTGCCCCATCACTCTCATTCCTGTATATACAAATGGAGCTGTGTTCTGAAGAGACTTTGGCAAATTGGCTTGACAGAGTGGAGGAACCTAAAGACAGGGCAGAGGACATTTATTCCATCCTTTGGCAGGTCTTGGATGCAGTACAATACATCCATTCCCAGGGCTTAATTCATAGAGACCTCAAGGTTAGTTGATGTGTATGGACCACCTCCATGTTTGTCTTGGAGAAATTGTCATCTGTATTATTTTTTTCAGCCATCCAACATTCTATTTGATGAAAAGCAAAGGGTCAAAGTTGGTGACTTTGGGTTGGTGTTAGATGTTGCCACTCTGAATACTAGAGGAACATCTCATCCAGTTGGTCAAGTTGGTAGTGGGACAGAACTCTACATGAGTCCAGAGCAGGTTTGTTCCTCCTACTTTGAAGGCTGGAGTGTATATAGCTTGTCAAGATTGGGGTTACGATCAGATCCTAAACCTATTCAAAGAAAAAAATTATGAACACTCTCTTGTGCTTTTCACAGAGATACTCTTCTATTACAGGGGAGTATAACCCACAATAACAATTGATACTTAATTGGGGGCTCCCTTTGCACATTTTGTACAAAGCATTAGACTGTTCTCAGAATATATTCACCAAATTTTCAAGGAAAGGTGCATGGTCCATAGAATTCACTGCTGCCTGAAACTTATTTTTTTTTCCCCCCAATGCTTTGTGAAAGTGGAAGATATTGAGGACTCTATTTCGTGTGTGATTAGTTGGGTATCTGCTAAAAAAAAATTATTGGAAGCAATGGGAAGTTTATGCCACTGACCAAATTTGGAAAATGTAGGTTTTGGTATAAATATTTGTTTGTTACACATTATTTGTTATCATCTTCAAAACAGAGCATTTGAGAATTATGTCCTCACTTTGCTAGAGAAATTGCACACGGTGTAAGAATCTACCCGCATTCCTTGATTCTTAATCATATTCCTTAAGGATTATTTTGCATATCACATTTCACATAAAGTGTTTATTTCTAATACCTTCAGGTGCTTTTCAACTAGTATGGAATGGCAAATCAATATCAACTAGCATGAAAAAGTGAAAATGTATTGATACCAAGCAAGAATAAATACAAATTAAGATATTTTGATTCTTCAAATAAATATTAAAGAGAATAAACATTAAAGAGAAAATGATCATTTATATATTTTAATGGAAATTATGAAAAACTTCTTGTGTGTGACGGTGCAGGCAGAATGGGAGGGGTGATATTTGACATTTGAACCATTTGCAGGGTAGGGTAAAAAAAAACCAAAGCTGTTATTTTTGGTGAATCTTCAATCTCAGTGTAGGCTGCCGATTCTGATTAAATTTAGTAGACTTATAATGACAATTGGAGTTTTTATTCCTAAGTTTAGCCCTCTGGCTCTACAATTATAGGAACTGTAATTATTTTCTGATATCCCGCGCCAAAATGTGTCGAAAATATTTGTATGAACTTGAGGGTGGGATGAATGGGAGGGTCGAATTCATAACTTTCCTTCCCTGCATGATGCTATAAAGGAAAATTTGGAGGCACTGCCTCAAAGACTTAATGTCTCAGCCATTGATCTGTGGCGTTCCAGATAAGAGGTTTGTGCCCAACTGAGTGAAGGGCACATTGAGCACTTTTTCAGTTGAAATGAACTTACCTTGTAGGAGGGGAATGCATCAAAATGTCGAACACCGATTCATCGAAAGTAGCATGGTCGAAAACTGGAAAGGTCGATTCTTCAAATGGACGAAACTCCAAATATCGAATAAATTGGTCGAAGCGATATTTCGCCGATGCAGAATCTTTTCGCTGAAAACTTATTTTCGTCGAAGCATCAAAATGTAGGGAAAATAGCAATTTTGGAATCATGGGTTTCCTAGCAAACGTCAAGGTCGAATAGTTAGGTATGAAAGACACTGGTATGTTGTATTCATTAAAAAAAAAAGCATTAGAGGAAAGCCCTCTCAAAAAAGACATTTTTGAATGGACCTGGATGGACCATGCAGTAAGTACTCTGCAGAAGTGGACTTCACCATATCTTTGGTTCATCTGCATCACAACCATATGCTGGGAAGCAAACGGAAAACTTCATGGAAGTATAAAGTTGGATGCAGCTAGGAGCCATATATGCCTTACAGGCGTAGAATTATTGGGCTAACGAAAAATCGAAATCCCAGCATGTTCATCTAATATATATAGACGATCGTGACTACCTGACTGATGCTTATTCTAACCTTGTTCTAGAGAAGTTAGAAATCTGAAACTTGGTACACATGTACTTTTTTGGATGCAGAGTTCAAGACACTTCAGCAACGTTTCATGGATTACTGCTCCTGTATTGATTGGTTTGAGACAAAATGTGATGAAGCATTGCTTCACTCGGGGAATATGACAGACGCCTTAGGCACTGAGCTGCTACATTGCCAGCCAAACTCTCATTCAAGATGCTAGTCGGATGAGGGCTGCCACAACACTGCCCAACAAGTCTAATCTATCAGTCCATGGAATAAAAATATTTTTTCTGATATTGACTGACTCAAAAAAAAATCAGTCCTGGAACTTTATAGCCAGACCTCTCATATTTGCATTAGTCAAACGGAGACATGGAAAGCTGAAACTTTGCAAGGAAGTGCCTACTGAGGCACAAAGTTCAGGAAAAATGTCAATTTCAGATGCATGCCCTGGGGGCACACTTTTGGGGAGTGACGTTTTTAAATATTTTTTTTTTGTCCTACAAAATTGGCCAGAGACATGAAGGTGAAACTTGACACATAAGTATCTATTGGGATGCTGCGTTAAAAAAATTCCGACTGGAGGCAAATGCCCTAGAGGCACACATTTTGGGAAAGATGTTTTCAAAATTTTTTTTTTGCTTCATTCAAACGGATAGACATGGAAAGCTGAAACATGACATGGACGTACCTGCTGAGACTGAGCTTAAGAAAAATGTCAAGTTTTGAATACATGCCCCTGGGGGGCATATTTTTGGGAGATGTTTACAAATAATTTTTTTTTGTCCATTGAATTGTACAAAGATAGAAATATGAAACTTGGCACAGCAATAATGGGGTGATGGTGAGTTCAGGAAAAAAATTCCAGTTTTGTGGTCCAAACCCCCAAGGCACAGCTTTTGGCTTTGTTGGCTTTTCCAAATATATTTTTGCACTAGCAGAAGGAGCAAACGGATAAGGATGAAACTTGGCATGCACGTTGTTCTCCAAGTACGGATTTCAGTAAAAATGTTAATTTGTAGGTAAAACCCCTGAGGGTATATTTTTTGCTGAAGGTACATTTTTTGGAAACTTTTCTGATTCAATTTATGAGAGAACTAAAGAAAGTTAAAACTTGGAGCAGAAGTATCTGTTCGATTGCTAAGTGCATATCTTATTTTTCAAGTAAGACCCCTCAGGACAGACTGAAGAGATTTGAAGTCAGGCACATGAGAAACAATGGAATTATTTCGACGGAAATATTGGTTCGTTCTCTCTCGGCACACTTTTCGAGAAGCACATACTTTTTATACGTTTTTGCCAATTTGAAAAAAAAGAATGAATCATTAACATGGACAATGGAGCGCTGAAGGCGCGACCATAGCACAAGCTCGCTTTCACTTTATAAGGCTCAATGATTTTTCAGCGCCTCACCTTGTTCCACTGGAAAAAGTATCTATCGCAGTATTATCCTGCCCTTGTGGAGACTTGATTATTTCTAACATGGTTCAAATGTGCAACGCACGTCGTGTTGTGAATAGACCATAGCTAGGGCACAACTGACTTGGCACATAAATCAAATTAATTGATTATTGGCCAAAACTAAGAAAATAAAACCAATATTTGTTTCAGCTTTCTAAGCCTTCGGTGACCTAAACCTTTCGATCTCTAGACACTTATATGGATGAATCCTTCGATGTATGGTCTCGTTCGCTTAACTGCCTTTGACAAAATTTCCATTCGTCGACATGAGTTTCGATTATTTGATACCAACCCGTAGGAGGTACCTATTACGGATCACCTTGCTAGTTGGGTTGGACAGATGTACCAGGTATATGAACGCATGTCTTGAAGCAAGAGATTATAAAATACCGCGCGAGTGAGAAAGGCGGAGTAACCGGATCGAGAGTCGAGAGTTAGTTGGAGTGACAGTATAATGGAGCATCCTAGGAAGACGCGGGATATCGAGTGAAGAGTATCATTGGAGATCGTATGCTGTCTGTCGTCCTTCCCCACCCTACTCTAATATTCATTCAGATATTGCTTTCCTAGTATCCTTTCTCCAATATCCATCTAACATAAGAGAAGTCATTCTTGACTTTACATCCCGTTTCTGATTTTTTTCACTATCATCTCTCCCAATACTGGTTGTCATTAAATTGTCAGTAGTTGTCAGTAACTGTCAGTAAGTTATTGCAATAAATTCATTGTATTACTGACGAGGAGTCTACGGTGTCATAAAACTTGAACACACTGGCGATCTGCTCGTGGGAACTTTAACATTAAAATACGTTGGAGCTGCCTACAACCTAAATAATTTGTGTGCTTTGGTTTTTGGCATTGGTGGATTGTTTTTTGTTCTTTGCCTGTTTTGTGTCAGTTGTGAGAAATTTTAAGTTGAAAGAAAAAATGAAAACTGACTTTTTTTGGTGATTTAAAGTAAATTCAATGCCAATCTCGCAGATTTTGGAATTTTAATTTGAAACTCAGCACACAAACCCGAATTGAGTCACCCTATGTGCCTACTGAATTTCCTTAGAATTGGCTGCCTACATTTAGATTGATAACTCACCAAAAATGATGGCTTTTTTTGGCCCACCCTGTATATACTGATTTACGCATGGATGCCAAAAGTTAAGTAAGATTGACTGAAGCCATTGGTGGTTTATCCAGGTTCAATAAAATTTAATGAAGATTCGGGAAAAGGTATGATGATATTTGGCCTAGACATTGTTCTGGGGATGATTTTTGTATAGCTTAGAATGATTTTCTTTGGGGCTGATAGATAATGCATCTATCAGCCTCTGATATATGCAATCGGGGAAGAAATTGCTAGCACTACATGCCATATATGCCCTTAGGAAGGCCTGTACAGTTTCATATATTGGGCTTGATCCATTCGTACTTTTCCGTCAGGGGGCTCATACCTGTTTGCAATGTATCTTTGGTTTTTGGAATGAGTGTGCTTCTACTTCTGTGTAATCCAGCAATCCGTTTTTGTTATTTCTCTACAATTAGTTGCAGAACACCAACCTTGGCTTCCACTGCGACATATATTCTCTTGGACTCATATACCTTGAGATGATAATTCCCTTTAAAACCGACATGGAGAAGATCAAGACATTTAGGGACGCTCGACTCATGAAATTCCCACCAGAGTTGAAGGATATCCCTAAACCTGAGGTTGGTATATGGAACTGACTCATTTTGTGAAGTTCTTTATTCTAAGCTTTTCTGCATTGTAACAGCTCATATATCATTCACACTTCGAACTTTCAGCTGCAACTTATTAGGAAGATGCTGGCAGAAAGATGTGAAGGTCGTCCTCACGCAAAAAAAGCAAAGGAAGTTGTAGAGAAAATTTCGATGTCTCTCTGCACTCATCTAGAACTGAAATCTTCCTGATGGCAAGCAATGCTTGGGTGTTTGTGCGTCTCCTACTATGTGCCTGACCGATATTCGCAAATCTCCGTGGTAAATCGCCCGAGAGTTTATTTATCTTGCTTTCTGTTGCTGATATTTGCATTTCATTCTGTTGTTATACAATTTTTTTAAAGTTACATGTGAGTTTTGTATGCGGTGCTCAGCACATGTGACAGGGCTGAATGTCGGCATGTACCCTCGCGTCCTCGTTTGTGTTGAGTGCAAATGGCATCGACAAGGAATCAGCGGCTTTGCGAACGCAGGAAAGAACCATCCGATTAGGAGCTGTGAGGTTGGTGCTCCTCTTGCATGAAGAATGGATGATGAAACGATTGGGGTATCCATTGGATTTTCGATCACGCAAAGGAGAAAGGCTAGATTGGTTTTTGCTGCTTGCGCTGTAAAGGAACTTGCTTATGTAGTCATGATTTGAAGCAACTGAGTTCCACAAAGGAACAAAGTGGCTTCCAGGAGCTTCTGCTTTTGTTGAAGCATATAAAGGAGGGATCTTCATGCTAACCCTCACCTGGAAAAAGTTGGCATGCAGTGCTACATTGCAGTATTGTAAAAATGCAAATAAGCAGGCACTTCAAAGGTCTACCATCCCTCAAGCACTGGTGCTCAAATGGAAACCAACAAAAATAGTCCCAGCAAAAAGTTCCGGCTAGAAACAGCAAGATTTCCCTCAGTAAATGTGTGCCACTTCTAGCAGGAACTGCAGCATTTCCAGTCAGAACTAGTTGTAAATTGGTATGCCGTTTTCAGCTTGAATGAACCAAGAGGATCCAGTTGGATTTCTGGTTTTCCTGCCGGAAAATGCCTACCTTCGAATTCCCGATTGGAAACAGTTACGTTTCATGCACGCGATCCACCTGCCGGAAAAGTCCATTACAAACTGGGTAAAATCTGTAATATTTCCAACCGGAACTTTTTGCCGGGGTGGCATGAGCCACATATGAGCACCGTTCAGTAAACCTGTAAAAAAAACTCATTAAAGAACTTGCAACAAATTGCTATTCTCTTGGCTGGCGAAGAGGTCAACCCGCGGTTTCGGCCTTCAAAGTTCCTATGTACGTTTTACTGTAGAGTTTTCAGGGAAACTGATAAAGTGATACTAGGCGTTTCCTTGGAAGTTTGGACTTGCATCCTGTCTGCTGGCATAGAAACATTTGAATACGGAAGACAGAATGTCCTACAACCATCCGAATTTCCCTGGCTTCTTACTCGACGAGATCAGCTTGGACAAACCAATCCTAATTACTATAAACCAGAGACTTGATAACCTGATTCAGTCGAATCCTAAGAATCCTACCGAAGTCGAGATCAGTGTCAGCTTGGAGACGATTTCCTCCATGTCAACTCGCATCACTATTCCTTCCCCTTGGTGACCATGTATCCATTGGCAGTTGGAAAAAACATTCCCTTGAAGGAGAGGTTGGAATGGAAAGTCAAGAGTCTCGGTAATATATCATTTTCCATCCTAAAGCTTCTCTCCTTGTTTTTCCTAGGAATGTGAAAAGGCGCGATCGTCTGTCTATTGAAAATGCACCTTTCACATGCCATATATCAATGTCTTATGCGTGAAAATTTTGCTTCGTTGCAACCTGGGGACTGCTATTGCCCCTCAATGGCCAACCAAATCCAAAGCGAATCTCCAATGGACCCAAAGAGGCGGACATGTCCAAGGATTATCCTTGGACGAGACATTCAATCATCCGGTGGATGTCCTTGAGTGTCCTTGAGGGCATGTCCAATGGATTTGTTTAAGTTCGAAATTACTGCTTGGGAAGTTAAAAGTAGAAGTTACTTTCTGAACAAAAATTCTGATATTTCTACAGCTCTTTGACAGTAGCTGGATGAAATGTACTGAAAGCGAAGGTTACTCCTGATATCATTAAAATTGAATTATATTGCAATATGAAAAAGAGCACCAACCTTCGTACAGATCTGGCATTCCACTGGTTCCCATACCACTGGCGTTATCGCCGCATCCTTGCCATCCAACTTTTTTTTTTTAATTAAAGAAAAGCCGTTATACGTACGTCCTGGGCCTATGGGAAAAGGTATTGGAGACATAGTGATCTCGATGTTCCGAGCGTCCGCGTCGCGTGGGCAGGAGAGGAGAGGATGGAGCGCAGGATGCCGGATGCGACACCGCGTTCGGCAACCCTGTCCACGCTGCCAGAGCGGCCGCTCTCCCCCATTGCCTACTATGGATCCGTCATCCTCGAGGGCAGGAGGGGAACTGGAGGTATTTAGCCGCAGACTGGCACCCCAACCAAGGTTGAAGGCTGCGCATGCGCGATGAATGGAGTTCTCCCGTTGTGGAAACTGCAGGCAGAGGGAATGCAAAGGACACGGAAGAGTGAAGGGCGAAGAAAGAATAGCAATGTCGTGGCTTTTTTTAAAGGTAATTTTCTGAAGGGTGATTTTTCTCATTCACTCCAACATTCCATTTTGTTAGAGCCACAGCGCTAAATGTGAAATCACTCAGACGCACCGCGAACGACTGCCTTGGATCTAGCCCCAAGAATATTTCTTTAGTGTTTCGCAATTGAAGATTTTCGCTCGTCGATCAATCCTTGGAAGCGATTATCCCTTCCTTGCCCTTTCGCAATCGCGGATTCCGTTTTCTCCGTCGACTCACGACGGTTAACGAGCGGACGAGACTCGCGATCGCATGCGCGAGGCTGATCGAGGTGCGAAACCGTCCGCGTGGCTATCCCCGAGGGTCGAGATTCCTGGTGTTTCCTACGGGGTTGAAGGACCTTAGTGGATATTCGAAAGAGAGAAAGTGGAAGGGGGTGGAGGCGGGGGACGAGGCACTTCCGGCACGTCTGCATTAAAGAACTTCCAGAATTCCAGTCGGAGGATCAGCTCACGCTGCGAGTGGATAAGCCAGGCCCCCTTCCGTTTGCTGGCTCATCCACGTCCCAGAACTTCTCGGATGACTTTCGTGTTACCGGAATGCGTTGGTTGAACGAGCCTTCGAGGTTTATCGACTGACTTACTTTGATTTACAGTCCTCTAAACCGGCTCCGAGCCGAGTGTTCCACGCCGACTCTGAGCCCCGTTCAAATCGTATGCTAAGGATTCTGTGTGACGAGTATTAGCACTGATTTAGAGGTTTTGCTTTAAAAATATTTCGAACGATTTCACATTTGATCTTAAAACGAGGATTCCTGATAGTTGCTTAAACTGCTTAAGAACTTAACAAATCGACTCATGATCGGGAAAGCCGGGCTCCGCGAGAGCGGACCAGCATCGAAATGTCTTGCACCGTGATCGGCACAATCAGAAATACACTCCCGTGCATCGGCACGGGAGTGTGCAGACAAGTCTTTCCATTCATAAATCATGGTTTCATCAATGTTATTATATTTTAATATCAAAACGGCCCTCGTACCGCATTCACATTTTTTTTTTAACTTAAAAAAAAAGGATTTGAGAGTTCTTTAGTTCATAAATTCTTAATATTGGAAAACATTCGATTAGCGACGTTTACACATTCTCGTCTGCATATCTTCCTGTGGCATTTTGCCCCGATGCTTCCAGACCGGATGACTCGGCCCTCCGACGCGGCCCACTTCCCGTCGGATGACTCCGCGCCGCTCGAGGTGACCGGCTGGATGACCGGCACTTCCAGCGCGGCGATTCCCCCCGGAGTCGTTCCGGCAGTCGTTTCGGAGTCGTTTTTTGTGTTGCTGTCGTCCGTTGCTCTCCGGGTCGACGCGGAGTGCAGTGAGGCCGGGAATTTTTCAGGGAATTTTTCAATTCCGACTCGAAGCTGTCGTGCGGATTCGTGTCGTACGTGTCGTAGTAGATGCAAGCGCAATCACTTGCCTTGCTCGTCCCAATTCCCCCCTTAGTGTAGGAATTCCCAATCTCGCTCGTCCAGACGATCATAGTTATCTGCTATTTAATTAAATGAAACTTCCCGATCGGAAGCCCTATTTTCAGTCGTTTGATAGTTCGAACTGTTTCTCGCTTGTTTCGTACCGGCCGTCTCACGCCGTTCGCTAACGCAATCGCGGTCGTTTTTTTGCACGGGCCATTCAGGAACCGCCTCGAAGGCAGTCGC
>CAJPEV010003382.1:15571-31341 GCA_905338385.1 Darwinula stevensoni | reverse complement strand
CCAATTTTGCGCCAATTGGGATGCATGCAGTCGTGAAGCGCTGGTTGATATCAGCTAAAGATTTTATTAAAAAAGTAACTTGTTACAGTAACGCCACATACTTTTCCCATAAAAAAGGAACTAGTTATCAGTTCCGTTACTCGCCTCCGAAAAGTAACTCGTTACCACAAAAGTTACTGGAAAATGTAATTAGTTACTGTAACGCGTTACTTTTACTTCGTTACCGCCCAACACTGCTGCCAACGCATCCAGTTTTTCCGTGGCGTCACGTTGGCCTGTCGTGTTCTCATAGTTCACTGTGTTCCGCTGCCAGTTGCTTGCCAGTAAGTGACGTCATTTAATGATGTGATCGCATCGAGTGCGACGGAACGAGATGACCCTTTGGCAAATATACCTTCTGATAGCGTATTCGCCTACACCCAACAGGAAACTCGATTCCGAACCGAGCTGCCGGCCCGATCTGTCAGTCCGATAGAGATTAAATTCGGGAACTAAAAAGGGAATTTGAGATCTAAGAGGATGGGAAGTATCTTCCCTTCTTCATCTGATGCATGAAAGTTTCGAATTCGTAAAAATTGTCCCATTTGAATGTTATAGAGCCAGACCTGTATTTTGGTATATAGGGTAATTTTGGGATTGGCTTAAGGGAGGGGGCGGAGGGGAACGGCGGGGCGCACGCAATATTAGTGATTCGAAATGAGGCTGTTGAAAATGTAAGCTGTGTGTTCCATTTAAATTTTTTTAAACATAAATCCATTAACCTTAATCACGAAGACACGAATGTTTCACGGGTACCAGCTAGTTAGTACGAATACTGTGGCAAGGTAGGAAGTTGATCATCATCACTATTAATGATTTCACATTATCAATTTCAATTTACCAGCAGCTTCATTTATCTTGTTCAGTGACTTCGCTAAAACGTGACATCGACCATCAAAAAGCACGCAGACATTTTCTCTATTAGAGCGTGATCTAGTGACGAAAATAAGTATCACCGGAATAAGTCATTGCCTTTTCAATCGTTTTCCATCTCCGACTTTCATTTCACGGACTTAAGTGATTTTTGCGCATCGACTTAACCCGCCCCCCTTTCCCCGATAGTTCAGGTTGATGCATCCCCTTACGAAAATGTCCTATGTGAATTCTATAGGAATGTATAGGAGTCCAATAGTAACTTATAGGAATCCTATAGGTTTCTTATAGGACTTTATCATACTTTCAAAACAACCTTCATGACAGCTCCAAAAAATATATATATTAACTTCCTAATGGGTCGATTTGAATAAGTGTTTTCTATCATGATTCTTCGTTCTTTAATTACGTGTATGTCACAATCGGCATTGGCATAGGCATTGACATCGGCATCGGTGCAGATCGGCTAAAAGTGGCCCCCGCTACAGCCATGCCATCATGCTCATGAATTGTCGAGATAAATGAAAGGACTAAGTTTCCTGCTTCCAAAAAGGCCAATCAGCCCAGATTCTTCTGGGATGCAATCCATCGCATCATTCGATTGCGACCGAGAAATGGAGTCGAAGATTGCATCACCGATGAGAAACTCGGACACCCTGGCCCCTCGAAGGATCGCGAGTCTCAGACTTTTCCAGCATCCAAACTCTTTCGCATCTTGGACAAAGACTTAGCAGCATGAAAGGCTCGAGCTGGAAAACCCCTTTCTGGAGTATCTGCAGAATATGCAACCCACCTTCGTCGGATACAAGAGACAAATGTTCATTTCACGTCATGGTTGGTAAGATCATGCTCCAATGATGTTCCATTGATTTCATCAATGCTCGCCGATTTTCATCAACTCTTCATAAATCTTGAGAATTTTTTCAATCTCGAACTTTCCATTAGTAATTTTTTTTTCCATTGAGGCTGAACTCTGGAATCCAGACGACGTTTTGAAGTTATCACTATAGTGTTCTGCGTCAATAGAATAACGAGAATCTCATTCCGTGGTCGAATGGGAGAGACTGCAACCATCTCTTACGGATCCTACTTTTATCATTATTTCCAAATGGGAATAAAAATAAATGATACGACTGAGTCGAATGCAGTCGCGCTTCCTTTTGGGGAAATATTGCAAGATCCAAAAATGCTTTGCCTCGGGGAACTCACGTCTCTCTTTTTTCCAGGACGGACAGTGCAGTTCAGTGCAATACGGATCGCTTCGAAACGATTTATGGACGATTATCCCACGATAATTCACGATAATCCCCGCCACTGATCCCACCATTCCACACGTGTCCCGACGTTAGGGCACAAAAGGGTGTAACCGAGAGCTTCTGAAGAACCGATCCCTTTCTGAATTACTGCTTCGGGGACCTGCACCGGCAATTAATGGGAAAACAGGGCTAATCGCCCGAAAGTAAGATTAGCTTATTTTTAAATAGTCTAATTTGTTTAATTAGTCAGCGATCGCCCTGAAACACATCGCCGACGGTGCGTGTTATTTGCCGACACCGATTGCGACACGCATCACGTCCTTTTACATCTGCCAAATCCAGTCCTTTCCATCACATGGAAAATATAACTTGCTCGAAGTCATGTCCAAGGTCCAATAAACTATGATTATTATTTTATTAAAGCCTCAGAAATTTTATTTCTGGTTTTAAAAATGTGTCGGCGAAAGTGTCTCACATTCACTCCAATAAGGCGAAAACATACTTTTAACGAGAGTTGTTTTTTTAACAAATGCAACTGTCATTCCAGAGCGCAGGGACGACTCAACGACCAACCTTCATCGACGACATCCTCATCGGTGACGTTCTCCAAACCTTCCGAAAGAAGGGGAAAGGGGGACCGACGCTCAAAACTCCCTTGCCCCATTCTCCCCTTTACAGCGCCTTGGAAGGGCGCAGCAACCGGAGAATGAGAAATGCATGGAGTCCTCACCCCCTTTTTTCCAACCTGACTTTGCCGGGGATCCTGTCAGCGATGCCGCATTACAGGTGCTCTCCCGACATTGATCATCGCAAATAATAAATATAAATAAGTACATAAATAATAAACATAAACAATATGCAATATGTAAACATGAAAAATATAACATAAATAATAAACATACATAATGAACATAAAGAAACAGAATACTGTATAGATACAATCAACATAGTGATTTCGTTTGGACGTATCCCTGTCGCCTATTTTTAAGATGTTGTACCTTTTTATTCCTTGAAAGCCACTCCATTTGAATATTCTAGGCTCTACTAGCGAGAAAGAAACATGAAACGATGATTCAATAGCCTCCCAGTCCTCTTCAAACGAGATTCAATTTTGAATTTGCATGTGAAAGGGTTTAGGGGAAAGGTTTGCAAATGAAGTTGAAAACCGGAACGCTCGAGTTGCACTTGTTCCACTTATTAAGTTGTAAGTGGGATGGAAATAAAAATATTCCAAGTGAGTACCGCGCCATGTAATTGTGCCTTTTCCAGGTATCGTGGCAACATAACAAATAAACAGGGTAAATAGTCTTCACCGATCAATATATTGAATCCAGGAAACACTATTCGTCTTTCTCCAAGGTGAAAGGAAATGGAAGATTCGAAAACGAGGGAATGGAGAGAACCTTGAGTTATTTTTTTAAATTTTACATTGTGAAAATCCTATCTGGGGGGTTTCCACACACCTTTTTCTATCTTTCCTATTCTTTCCGTATTTAATTGTCTCTGAGAATCTCATGTCTTTAGTTGAATTGAGGGTTTGCAATGCCCAAATTGTTCATAAGCCATAATGTTTCATTCTCAATATTGCCATTCACTTTTCCCTTTCATACTTCGTATTTTCTTCCCCTCAGAGCCTTACATGGCGTATTTGCGCATGAAACATGTAGAAGACAATCATTCCTCCTAGTGTTCGAGAATTCCCTCCTTTCTCTCCTCCCTCCTAACCTCCTTTCCCCTCCTTCCTCTCCTTCCCTCTCCTCCATCTGACATTGAGGACGCTCACTTCTCCAGTGATACTGGAATCTCAAGTGCGTCAAGAACATCCTTATGCGAAGAACATATTTGAAGAACATTTCAGATACTGCATATTATTCCATATTCATGGAAATAAGGTAATTCGTGTCCAGAGGGTCGCAAAAAAATTATCATTCCGATTTTGCATGTATTTTGACGAACAGATTTCCCACGACCCTCTTTCTTTACCAGGGATTATCCTAATCCCCTTTCGTCAGGGAACGGATTATCCTGCTTGACAAGATGAAAAAGGATCTCTCGAATCTTCCCAAGTCTTCAAGCATTTCCTCCTGATTTTCAGATTGGTGCGCGGAGCGAATAAATGAATAAATGAATGATTTTATCGACAGACAAGGAACATTTTTCCATTTATGCATGCACGCGCTTCGATTTTGTGAAAACAGGAATATTGCATGGGAATGCGGAAATAAGTTTTCGTCGGTTCCAAGGCCTCATTCAGATTTCTTGATTGGAAAATTTGTATGCATCTGCTAAAAGCCGTGGAATGTCACTAACGAAAATTCTGAGTTTGCATGCGTCCTTGAAGTCTCCTCGAAGTCATTCTTCCAGGGCAATACACTGTATAAGGAATCCGGTCAGAAATTGGCATGGTTAGACCGGGAATGTTACTTTCGTGACTTTCATGGAAATTATTTTATTTTAAAGGTAATATTGCATTCACATTAACTATGAGGAAGCCAGCTAGTTTTCCCTGAAATTCAGTATTAGAGTGAAATGAAACGATTTGCCAAGGAAGCCACGAAAGTCACATTCCCAGTCTAAGCCTGGTGGTTTCTGACCGTATTTCTTTCCATGCCTGAATTTGACCCCAACTCCTCGTATGGAGCATCCAAACAAGAACAATTATTTCAAAGCTTCACGGCAACGTTCACGGCAACTTTTGCGATCGTCTCCTTCTGGAGCATCAAGGTCATCAAAGACAAACCATCCGTAGACATTTTCGAGGGGGGGGGACAAGGGGAGCAGGGTATCCACATCCGAAGATCCCTATTTTATTTTTGTCGCGAAGTCGAAAATTCACAATGAAAATTAGCGCTGACGTTAATTCCCAAACTCCCCCCTCCTCGCTGATTCTGACTGCAGGAGTCGAAAGACGAGGAAGGAGAAACTGCCATCTCCGTTTGGCAAAGTGAAAAATTTCATGAGGCAGAGATCTCAGGATGGGCTCCAGACAGTGAGTGCAAAAGTGAATGCCCTTCTCCTCATATTTTTAAAGGGGAACATGCGGGCACCCGAAAGCGAAGGTTTTTCAGATACGACACGCAGAGAAAGAAAAGGGTTGCTTTTTACTACCACAACCGACCTGACGTCCATGGAGCAAACACACCTGAGCACGGTCCTGAAGGCATGGATCTCATTTCGTAAGCTGCAAGGCGAACAGCATGATCAAGACTATCAGAAGAGTGTGAATTCCCCCCTCCTGCTTTATCTGCCAACGTGAAGAAGGCCTTAACGGCAGTCCAAAGATTTTCTAGACTGGAAAAAACGAATTTTAAGGCGTACATCCGTGTACATTATTTTTATCTCCTGGATGTGGCATATTGAATATAAAATAGTCCAAGCCGATCCAAGTTTTCCAAGTCAAATATGGAAATAATAAAGTGAAACGCGACAAGGAAATTCAAATGGACAGGGCTACATTCAAAAAACGCATGTTAGACATAAGGAAATTAAAAGGTGACTGCCTAGCATTTCCACTATGCACAGCTCCATATGCAAATCATTGGCAATCTATGACGTCAGATCATGAATAATAAAATACATTGATCGCAAGTACAGGTTTACAAAGTCACACAGTGACTTGACAGTTACATGCAAGAGTGCAAAAACCGTCGATTGCATTTCTCCTCCGTCGCTCCATTGCGATCGAAAATCCAACTCAACGAATTCCAACTCCACCAAGAGTTGGAATTCGTTGGAGTGGAGCTTGCAAATGCGAGAACTCTTTCGTCCTTCGAGCAATCTCGTCCAGCATTTCAAATTCCGTGCCGCATTTGACTTGGAAAAACGTTTCTCCCCCCCCCCTTTCCCAGGGTCGACTTTGAAGTATCGACGGTTGCCCATAGCACTGCAATAAGTATGCATGGAAATGCATAGTGGGCAGTGCAAAACGAAGTTGTAAGGGCTGGGGGGGAGGGGGGGCAGTAGCATTTCTCTTTCCTTACCACAAACATGCTTTTCTTGGAATTCAAACATTCGGCATCGAACGCGGCATCGAATTTCACTTTCTTATTTCCATATACGGAGTCCAAGTGGATTCTGCGCAGCTGTGCGCTGATTGGCTGTGGACGGAGAGCCGTTGATTTCGGGAAACAATGCCACGTGCCACGTGCTCCCGTACTCAACAATGGACCGCGAAGGGTTGCCTCGCTTCTCCCTCCTTTATCTCGAAAACGGTCGGGTTTTCGAAAAACCGCATTCAAACAAGATTTGTAGTGCAGAGTCTGCCCTAGCCAGTGGTATAATTTTTTTTGGCTGTTTGACCATATTTAAGGAAGACAAACGTACGCAATTGATAATACCTCTTATCATACGCCTCCCTTTCCATCAGACGCCGTCCTTCTCCCCCTACATCTCAACAATAACACGATTGACGAAAAATCACTTTCTCACAAGATTTGTAGTTTAGATTCCACCCTAACCGGTGGTATAAATTGTGAAGCTGTGAGGCTTCATTTTAGTATAATACTCCCCTAAATAGGACCATCCTCGATCTCACCTCTCCCGGGAAGTCAAGCAACGTTCCGTTTCTCTCAAGCATCTCCAAAATCATGGGCGTCCGCTCCCAGGGGCAAGGGGGGACACTTGCCCCCCCCCCCCCCTGGAAATCGGGCATGGCAATTTACTGTTAGTACTATACAAGAAATTTAATGTACTTCATGTGGAAATCTCNTCAGTCATTTCATTTCAGTTCATTTGTTTTCGTTCACAAGATTCCTTCAGAATTACAATGGATCCCCTACTCTTTATAAAACTTTCGCCCAACACATTTTCTTTGCAGTTGCAACAACTTTGGGATTCACTCGGCATTCACTGATGTAACTTCCACACTGTTCAGCTACCGCGCGCTAATCTCGTCTGTGATCAGATCCCTGTCTAGCAGGGCTCCATTCCCAGAGAAATAAACGAGGCTTCAAATTTGAATTAAACAATTCGGAAACGAATTATTGGAACTTACTCTTGAATAATATTTTCAATGTATAAGCCGGAAATATTTCTATCAATGTTCATTTCCTTTTCCATAAGAGGATTTATTTCCAATTCTCGCGAACAAAAATTTTTTTCAAAAATTTCCCAGAGCAAACGCATTTCAATGCAGTACCTAGACAATTCCTTTCCATAAAAGTCTCTGAAGCTCTGCGAAGCAATTGATCGGACACAGAAACCTTATTGAAAGCTCTGCCAGCTGTTCCATAAACCAGAGGAACAGATGCTTGAGTAGGTAAAATGGTATGTCCAAAAATGTCAACGGTGATTCAACGGAGACCACTGTTGAAAACCGGTGATTCAATGACGAATCACTGTTGATTTGCTGTTTCAATTTCAACATGTTGAGCTTTTCCTGTAAGGGCTACGCCCTCTTGTTAAATATGTGGAAAATTGCAATGAACCTCCCAGGCGGACCTAACAGCGTTTACGTTGTGAAGGCATTCTAATGTGAATCCGTTCATTGCTGTCAGTGCACAAGCGCTTAGAAGGCTCTTCACGCCTGAGGGATGGATGTTCCCCAGATGTAGAACTGAAACAGTTGCAGGAAATCGAAACTCAATAATCAGTAAGGAACCTAGAATATGCTTCGTTTCTTTTCGAATCTTGCTTTTCAGTCGTTGTGATTCATCGCGCCCACTTCCTAAAGGTCCATTTGGGTTTTAAAAAATATATATTTTTTTTAATTCGGAATATTTATCTATGGCAGTTATTTCCTATCGAAATTTCTTCGTTGATATGAAGGATACAGGGAGGAAAAATAGAATATTTTGCTGGTAATTTGAATGAAGCCTCTCTTCATTAGCTCATTACCTGATTTGGAGGAACGGAGATCTTGTCGATGAAAATATAAATACGCGGTAGAAACGTCTGTCAGTAGTATTCGTACCAATAAGCAAGACTTTCTCGAAGAAGATTGAAACGAATTGCTGAATTTGCGCTAAAGAAGTTCCGGGGCTGCTGGGCGAAGCTCAAAGTGGTTTTGGAAAGATGCATTACTCAACGATAAGGATAAAACCTACGCTATCTACAATTATCCGTCTTCAGCAGGGAACTCCTTTCTTGCTTGTGCCTCTGTACACAAGACATGAATTTCAGAGTGATCGGAGCATAGGCGGAGATTTGTTGAGAAATATGCGAGGGCTCAGAGACGGTATTCTTGCAAGTATTCCTCATTCTCATGTCATCGCTATCCTCGCTGTGAGCCCCTTCTGCCAATTTTTTTTTTGGGCCCCTCCCCAAAAATATTCAGAGGGTTCGAGCCCTCTGAGCCTCTATGAATCGCCTATACCGGTAGATGGAGCACCTGTATATCTTCCCCCGTTCTTGTTTGGTCCCCGATCCGTCACGCTGACCCTGAGTAGCATGCAGACTTTAGATTGAACACGATAATTCCTACTTCGTATAGCGTCCTAGCTCGTCGGATGTGGATGGAGCGAATATGCAAATATGAATATGCAAAAATTCATGGTTACCTACATGAAATTATTTTTCCCCTTGATCCTATCACCTACATGAATTAGGATCGGAAAAGAAAAAAAAAAAAACAAAACAAATACAAATGCGGTAATCAGTTTATTATGCTAGTACAGTATCTCACAAATTTATTATTTTTTGCCTGACGAACTTTACAAAAAAAAACCACCACGAATACTAATTGCAATCTGGAAGACATCAATGATAGCAACCGACAAGATAATCAAGAATGCTGAATCCATTTTCTCGCCCTTGGTTCGCACAAGGCAATACGGAGTCCAAGTTTTGTGCAGGAGCAGACGACGCTAGCGCTTCCTGATTGGCAGTGGACGGAGACCCGTTGAGTTTGGGAAACAATGCCACGTGCTCCCGTACTCAACAATGGACCGCGAAGGGTTGCCTCACTTCTCCCTGCTTTATCTCGAAAACGGTCCGGTTTTCGAAAAATCGCATTCAAACAAGATTTGTAGCCCAGTGTCTGCCCTAGCCAGTGGTATAATTTTTTTGGCTGTTTGACCATATTTAAGGAAGACAAACGTAAGCAATTGATAATACCTCTTATCATACGCCTCCCTTTCCATCAGACACCGTCCTTCTCTCCCTACATCTCGACTATAACACGATTGACGAAAAATCACTTTCTGACAAGATTTGTAGTTTACATTCCACCCTAATCGGTGGTATAAATTTTTAAGCTGTGAGGCTTCATTGTAGTATAATACTCCCCCAAATAGGACCATCCTCGATCTCACCTCTCCCGGGAAGTCAGGCAACGTTCCGTCTCTCTCAAGCATCTGCAAAATAGCTCGTCTCATCAAACATCCTTTTCAGAAAAGATTTGGAGCTTAGTATCCGTTTCTTTACTATTTTTCCCTATCTGCTTTATTTATTATGTACCTGTTAGAAAATGAACAGTGAACATGCATCCGCCTGATCAGCACAAATCAGGTGTTGATTCCATATACGATCGAATTCATTTGCTATTAGGCTTACCCTTTTTTTTTAATTCGGGGCACACAACTTACCTCATGGCCTTTTCCATCCGAACATGCATTGCAGATGCTGCTCTTTGCAGAGGAGTTCAATAATTTCCAGGATATTTCTTCCATACCTCTTCACTTTGAATACAGGTGATTGAATATGTGCCGAATGCCTGGGGAATAACGCCAGTGGCTACCCTTCGCGGTCCATTGTTGAGTACGGGAGCACGTGGCTTTGTTTCCCGGACTCAACGGCTCTCCATCCACAGCCAATCAGCGCAGAATCCACTTGGACTTCGTATACCACAGGCATGAGGAAGAGTCTCATATACCTCTTATACTCTTTCTCCTAGAGTTTGAAACATTCAAGGACTTCACGAGAAATTTACCCAGGGAACATGTAAAATGTTCGCATCTGGATTTGCAGCTACGCGTCTCGCGTACACTTCGGAGTGTACACGTACTTTTCCGCGAAGCAACGATGGAATAAATAAATAAATTACTCATTCCAACGTAGAAACTACACTCTCAGGAGCCGCTAGAAAAATGGAGGCCGGAAGAAAAATACTCATTACTTTTCTCTGTCACAGCAGCGGGAATGACCAGCGTTTCCATATAGCTGCACTCACGTCACTGCACTCATCTCCAGACGACGAAGCTCGTAATTCAATTGAGGAAAAAGCCTTTGCATTAATAAATAAATCTCCATGGAAGTAAAACTTTTTATTTGTGGTTTACTCAGGTTTTCATGCGCAAAACTGGTTAGATGAAAGTTCCATAAACAGCAAGCGTGAATGCGACCAGTGAAAATAAAACCGCATTTAGTACACTACATAAGGATAGGACTTTGAAGAGCGAAAAGGTAGAAGGGAAGAAGGAAAGCACATCCCTGTACCAGTCACACGTCCAGACGGCGAGACAGGGCTAGAAAGCGAGTGCCAGGCACGTCCTGGCATGAGAGTTTGGAGGGGAGGGGGGGTGAAAGGGGAACAAGGAGAGAGAATGAGCGAGAGGATGTGCGTGAATCCTGTCGTCTGCTCATGACGTTCTAGGCGGAAAAAATAAACTTCAACGTGGATCAAGTCCCACCATTCGATAACCCGTAAGCCTAGAAAGACGATTCAAGTATCATCTGAATCGTGGATCATTCTGCTACATGATACGCGGAAGCAGCTGTGCGTATTATGCGAGGAAGGAGGCATGCAGGGGAAAACGTGACCGCTTCCTGCAGGATTCTCCGACTTGGCATCAGTCAAATCACTATAAATCAGAGATTTATGAATCTTTTGGCATATAATTGGGCAGAGCCCTTCATGACAGTCGTCTCTAAATATCGGTGCACAAAAATCGCAGCATCTCCAATTCGTTCCCGAGTAATCCGGGTCCGAAGTTCAAAATAGCTATTTAAAAAATTATGATTTTCGAGAGTATTTTCAAATGGCACACGAAAACTGTCTAAAAGATTTGAACGCCACTTTGCATAAAGATGCAACTGGTCATTATGCAAAATCGTATGCATGGATTTCTCAATGCGTTGCTGACAACGGATTTGGGAGGGGCAAACGTGAGGCGCGACGAGACGAGATTTTCGCAAAGTTCGTTCCCCATCCTGAACCCGTGGTAGCATCATCAAGAATTTTACATCATTGTTTAGTGTAGAATCTAAGGAAGAGAATGAGACTAATTTCAAAAGTTCTGCGTTGAATGATGCCGGAGATAAAAGCCTCCGGAAGAGACCCATCGAAATCGTGACCTTTGACCCTACTTCCTGTCCACACCGGTGACCTTAGAGCCTCGAAAAGTGGCTCTTGGGCCCTCCTTCGAGGTCCCTAACAATAATTATAGAGCGGAATTTTGATCGAGGGGGGGTCAATTTTGATCTTTTATATCTAACTTAAGTGCCGTTCATTCAGGCTTAGAGTGCTGGCTCCAGTCCCGTCCCCCAGTGATGCCGGATATCGTGCCAGAGTTATGTCAGGTTCATGACCTTCTCGGCATTCGTATTTTATGTTTTCGAATATGGAAATATTTTTTTTGCCGAGTACATGAGATGAACGAACTGAAACGGCGGTTAGCAGTGTCCGATTGATGTTGTAGGTTATAGATATATCTTACTCGGACATGCCCGGCCATTAACAAGATCGCGCGCACCAAGGATTTCATGCTTCCTGGGGGCATTCTTTCCTCAATTCTATTCGAGACGATTCGAGGAACTCCAGCTAGGTCTAACATTCCACGTCCACACTGAAATGGTTCATAAAACGAAACAGTCCTCGTATCGGTCTGACGTCAAACGTCCTCTGGAATGGTTCGTGAAAGTCTGAATAGGCCTGCGATTGGCCTAACGTTCCACGTCCTCGACAAGATGTCTCAAAGATAGATCAATCCTTATGGGCCTAGTTGGCCGGGTAAGTCCAGAATTGAGTTTATTTTGAACGAGAGAAAAGGTAGGTCTAGGCCTGACCCGAAGACAGTCGTGGGGAGGTAAGGGTTCAGGTTCAAGAAAGGGAAAGCCTTTGATAATTCGTATTCATATTACTTCACTTCAAGCTTGTGATGGGAAAGCTCATCTCTACAGTCTGCTTAGATATCCCAGCCCGATTGCGAGTCTTGGAAGTGTCTGTGACGTGACGTTCCATCCCCCCTCCCCCCTCCTTTCCTCTTCGCCCCAGGGGGATCGAGGGCTCGAGTCTCCACCTCAAGCTTTGCCTATGTTGGCTACGGGTGCACATTGTCATATATCCCCCACCCTGGCCTTTCGTGTCCGGAAAAAAAATGAATTCCAAGGCCTATCCAAGGAATTCCGGTAAAGGGAGAGCCACGTCTTTAGGTCTTATAACAGGACATTTTAAAGGTATCATCCACAGGTGTCATCCGCTAAATTGGATATTGCATTCATATTCAACCAGAGCTCTTAAAAACAATCTTTCAGTGGCAGGAAATTCATCCGGTCCGAAACGGGATGGAAGGCTTCCCTGACATTTTCCACCGATTCCCTCTGCCGTATCTCAAAAAAATCCATCAATATGTTGACAAATGGTACTGGAACGCATATGCTTTTGGTGAGTAGACTGGACAAAACCCCAAGCCACATTCGGATAATTTATATAAAATATATGGATAGTATGGCTAGTGGAAATTCTGAACATTAACTTAACTTGTCTTTTTTTTAATTTCGTTCCGCGTTCGTGTCAGATTTGCTAAAATTGCCTATGAATGAGTTGTACGAGGAGAGCCGACTGAAAAAAAAAAACCATTGGTTTTCTGTAAAGGAATTAATAGCGGATCAGAAAACGGTTCGAAATTATTTCATCACTGCGCTTAAATCACAATTGAGAGGTTCACTGAGAAATTCGGTGACTTTTTTTTTCGTCAAAGGCCTTCCATAATCAGCTACGGATAATTAAAAAAATGAAGGTTTCAAGCCACATTTTCATTTAGCTTAGGATTTAGAGGAGTTCAACCTGCTTTTTGGCGTCTACTGTAGATCAACTCTTGGTGCAGTTGCAAGGGGATAAAGTCTGAAATGTTTGGTAATTGGGAATCGATTTCCCATCTAATGCTACTCCGTGACCTCCATTCATTTTCGATCAGGCATTCCGTACCACCCATTCAAAAGCAACATTTTATTAACGGACTCAAATGTTTGACAAAATTTCATCGTTTCGGTGTATCACACTAATCATATCCGATATCCCAATAACGATATCCCAGAATGATATCTACCGAGTTAAAAATAAAGACGAGTTGCCGACACCTTCGGAACACCGAGTGATTATACTGGAAACAGCCTGAAAACTATATACGAGCTATACGCACCTTGCTCATGGTGCGCATGTGCACTTTGTGCAATTTTTTAAATAAAAATCCATTTCAGACCTGGCGTCCATTCCGATGGACATTGCATTTTCATTTGTGTCTATGGTAATTTCTTGCGATTCTCGTGGCTTTGCGCCCCAAATTAACTACAATGGGAGCAATTATGCATGGCTCAATTCCATCGGAGGCCTTATTTCACCCGTTATTTTCAGTTACGTAATTAAATATATAATATATATGCTATGATACGATAAATTCACACAAATTATAAAAACGATAAATAAAACATGGAAATGTAAATTACAACAGCGAAAGAGCTCAAAAATGCAAAAAAAGATATTATTCTGATAGTGGCCTTAGTTCATGTCTGAAAGGATTAAAGGATTGTGAAGATATTCTTGATCCGGACGGCCTTGAGAGCCCAGACAGTTATAACCCGCGAGCGAGGGTGGAGGTGGCTATTGAGGGTTCGAGTCACGCAAGAGCCTCCTTCCCTTTCCTCGGCGGTCTAGCCCCGAGGCAAAACATGCATGCGCCCCCTTCCCCAGACGATTCATAAGAAAGTGGCAATACCTTCTAGATTGTCGACGAAGTCCCAGTCCAAGGGGGAATCGTCGGTCCAGAGTTAAATCGGAAGCGTCCGGCGGGCCGTGATCTATCACGTTGTCAAAGTTGCATGACGGTTCGTCTGAAAATGAAAATTGAAAATGCATAATGAAATGCATAAATCAGGTACAATTGCCCTGAATAAATAAAAACTTCAAGAAGGTTTGAAAAAATGCTAAGAAATACTAAAAATAAAATGAACACTAAAATAAATTAGCCACAAATTTTGTTGGAAGAATTAGTCCTCGACCACCAAGGACTCCATTCAGAGAACCACCCCCTCCGCACTAATTAAATTTTTGTCCAGAATGGACATCATTAAAAATTTTTAATTATGTCCAGGATGGAACGTACCTTTGATGGAGAAGCCAGTAGAAAATCTGGGAGAATGGCGCAGGAATCCGGATCAGCTGCTGCCATGATTGCCGACGCGATGACCCACGCGATCGTCGACGTGCCGATCCGCGAAACAGTCAGCTTGGTGCCGCCTTCGTTTCGTCTTCGACAACATCGACAGTAATCGAAGGGAATCGCAATGAAAAGTACTTCGTTCGACGAAAATCTTCCAAGGCTTCTTTCGGGGCCAGAGCGAGAACGGGGAATGGGCCAGACAGTGGCTCCTTCCCCTTTTCTTTTTCCTCGAGGAAAATCAGATCAGCCGGGGAAATCCCCACCGAAATTTTTCTAAATGAAACCACGTCTGGAAAAACGATTCCGCGGCTCGTGAGGCAATGTTTCATCATCATCAGATTTACGAGGAAGTCCTGAATTACGTTTGAGAGACGTTTTCAACGTATCCGCTCGAAGCGACCTGAATCCTTTGAATGCATTCCATGTTCCTGCTGCCCTTATTTCATTTTTTTTTCCTTCCTCGTTTTTCCGGGTAGGCCGCCGATGGGGCAGGAGATACAGACCCTTCTCCGTTATCCGTTTTCACCGTTCTTTTTTTAAATTCAGTTGGGAAAACCCCCACTGCTCCAGCTTACAAATGATCAATGTTGAAAATGAGTGGAGTCCAAATGGAATTTTAAATAAAATAGCACAAAACACATCGTCGGTAACGATGCCGGCATCAGATTTGCCCAGCTTCGGCAAATCGACGACCCAAGCCCTCGGCGAATCCTCAGAGCAAACTCGCGAAGCGGGCAAAACATACAATCGCCCGCGCGTGAATGCGTGGCAGTCCGACTCGATCGAACGCTCAGTCAGAACGATCAGTCTTGGTCGAGCGTTCGTAGCGTGAGGACGTGTTGGAGGATACTCTCGAGGTTCTGTCAGCTAAGTCGTGAGTTAGTTGTTACCTGGCTACTTTGTAGCAGTATTCATAAGTTTTCTGATAGCTACCTCCAACTTCACATTAGATCAGTATCAATCAGCTTAATTACTTTAAGTATTAGCTCATTACTCGTAGTATTCCTTTTACTACAAGGACTAGGACAGTGCAGTCTTACCGGGTTACAACTAGTGTGAAGTACTGCAAAGTATAAGTCTAAAGCAGTAGGAGTGTCAATAGGGATCAATAACATTAAGTAAGATGCCTAGGATGTGTAGATGCGTTCGTTGCGGGGATTGGGTAGGTGGGACTAGTGAACGAGAGGTATGCCAGGTATGCAGAGTCTGTAGCTTGGAGGAGCGACTAGGGGAGCTATCGGGAAGGCTCATTAGCGTGGAGGAGGAGATTAGGGGGATCAGGAAGGAG
>CAJPEV010003382.1:0-13771 GCA_905338385.1 Darwinula stevensoni | reverse complement strand
CTGTGACTATCTTTAAGAAGAAACTAGATGCTTTCATGGACAGGCAAAAAGGTGGGGGGCAATTTTGACGTAGGTACTAGACAGTAAGCAACTAGGATAGTAAAAAAAAAAAAATACAAAAATACAAAAATACAAAAATATTTAGCTTTAAGAGGGTTAGGCCTACCCTAAAATTAAGGAACGCTCGACCTCGACACGTGATATCGAAATGGGCGAAATCGCTTCTTGATATCACTAACTCTCCTGACTCCTGACTCCTGAACGCGTCCCTGGGACTTTGTCAATAGTCATGCCGTAGGCAGAGTCGATGGGGAATCGACGCAGCAAATGAACGCCGCCACAAAGCGCATCCGTGATCTCGTCGACTTGTACGACGTTTGGGGTCGTGTCTCTCACCGTCACGTGGGTGCCGTTGCGACGACCATTCCCGATCCCGAAGATTCCGCAGAAGCATTGCGATGGCTCCAATAAAGATTAAGGCGTGCGGGAGAGCCGGAGGATTAAGAGTGATGAGGATTTTAACGGAAAGATGACCTGTCGATCGGCATCATCATGATCGACATCGATCGTTCTTAACAGTGTCGATGCTGCGATGCGCCCGCATTTCGCCTTCCGATCGGGACGAAACGTCCTCCTCGATCGAACCGGAAAATCGTTCTCGAGAGACAGAACGGCGCGCTCGCTTCTCGCTCCGACATCCCAGACTCCACGCCCTTCTCCAAATGGCTTTTACATCGAATTATCGGAGACGATCGTCTGGTAATCGCTCGGAGAGTTCGGATCAACCGCAATGTACTCTCGGAGACGTTCTGCTGCTCACATCGAGCGGTTCCCTGAGGAAAACGAATTTCGTTTGCAACGATGGCCACAACGGGCTCAATAGATGCCAGTCTCGACGATTTGACCTCGAGTTGACGACCGGCGACACTCGGCAAAAGTAAGCATCCTGCTTTGCCAGGGGCCATCTTCGTAATGGAGTCTCGCAACGCTCGTGCGGTTGCTGCCGGCGCTCCGTCCCAAATGACGTCGGTAGCTCGAATCGTCGCCTAAATTTTGCGCGATGGACACGTTTCGCGTGTGAGCTGACCAAATTGCACATCATGCTACCAGGCAGCAGAGATGCAAGTGAAACCACCCCCCCGCAACGCTCGAAGTATTCCTCTTCCTCTTCCACCAAGAAGCGTGGCGTACGGGAACGCTTTGGCAATGTCACCTGGCCCGTCGATCAAGAAACAGCGGCGCACTTTCCGCTCTCATTCTCATGCGCCGCTGCGTTTCAACCGCTTCAACCGCATCGTAAACGTAGAATCGAGGGCACGCTGGTTCCTCGTTTTCGATTAGCAGAGGAATGACACGAACAGGTTATCGGGCGGTCGTGGCCAAGCGATGGGTCTTGCCGAACATTTTGAAGCATTGCGGACCATCAATACAGGTAGATTGCCAAGAATCCTTGCATCGATAGAAGAAAACGCCTTTGCGCTGTTCTACGGCCTGATGAGCTCGCGAAAATGGCGAACGCTTGCATCTTCCCCCATCTGCGTTTCGAACTCTGGCGAATCCGAACTCCAATGGGTTCGGATGGAACTCCCTACTATTATTACATCCGTGCAGAAATTTTCCTTTCATCTCTTCGAAATGAATGAGCCAGGCAGTGCTCAACAGAGCATCCACATTCGTCGGGCCGAGACCGTGCGAACCGCTCGAATGACGTTGGGGGTCCCGGGGTCGACACAGCGAGAGCGTGAGTTGACGGTTAGACGCGTACACGCGCTGCTTCCCGCGCAGCGTTAACGGCCGCACGTTGCACTGCAGTTGGCGCAGCCCTACGTTGCCTTCATTCAGTTTTCCCCTCGGCGTTACCGTTCTCTCTCACGGCCAGTGAAGACCTGCATTACCTAGTATTCTGCAGGCGCGTATCATCGTTCCCTAATTACTTAACAGTTTCGTTCATCCGCATCAAACGACGTACCGGCATGGAGTGCATAACTAAAGGCTTCGCCTTCGTTCGAATCTCATTCATTGACAGGGTCGCAATATAGAAGTCACTGTCGTTCCTCCACCTTGCGAGCGCACATCAAAAACACCTCCATAGCGGAGCAACGGACTCAACGAGACACGCGTTTTAGTTGAGGGTCGAATCCCCAAACGAGTCGGTTCCGGGTTCCGCTGTCATAAGCATGCCTTGTGAAAGTGTTGTTGAAAACAAGCAATGAGATGCCTTTGTAATATTTTGACCTCCCCCCCTCACTCCTCGAATTGATGCACTCTACTCAATACTACCGGCACTCATGTCCTTCAGCCTGACCTATGGCCTGGAAAGGTATAGACTGGTAGGCCTCGCGCGTCGGGCCAAAGTAGCATGATCATAGGCTCGATGGTCTTTTGATACGAGTGGTTGAAGCCATCCCACACGGCCTAGGATCTGGAATGATAGAGGCTTGTAGGCCAATCGTTTGCATGAACGAACCACGAGAAGCATCTAACCCATAGCCTAGCAAGGAAGAACTTCATTGGTTTATCGACTGTACGAACCATGAATTTTTATGACGTATTTTAATATGCACTGTCTTGTGGATGGTGGATAGGTGAACCGAAATTTCGTGAAAAAAAACTCAAATGAAGAATTGGCGTCGAATCCAGATCCTGTATGCTTGTAACTTTTCTGATCATTCTAGTTCCTGCCTTGAGTTGAATTCCCGATCCAAAGGTGCTCATTATCTCGATTGCCCACGATATTCCTGGGCCTTCCTGCGGGTAACAACTTAAATATGGCTTCCTAAAGATCTATTCTCTCGCTTCCATGCTCCATCTCTGAGTGTTATGCAGAAGTTTATTAATGCATGCACTCCATAAAAACTTGATGAGGACTGACGATCTTGTTCTGCAGAGTTCTCAAGAGACCCTTAATCCGTCGATGTCACTGAAGTGGAATTCCAACTTGTGGGGATTGCGAACCAGACATATCTTAAACCAAGTCGTGTTGCAAGAAAGTGGTTTACTTACATCATCATGTATGGGTAATGAATATGAGTTGGCGGTTCGACGCGGAAACTCGCTTCTCTCCGCGGAGCGTTGACGGCCTCGGCGTTGTTCTGCGGTTAACGCTGCCCTACGCTGCCTCCATTTCGCTCTCCTTTCGGCATTGACGTCCTCACGTTGCTCACTGGTCAGCGCTGCCTCGCCGCTTCCGTTCTGCTGGGGCTTCGCATCGCGTCCAAATTATTTAACACTTCCATGGTTTGCCTATCGTGAGCAATTTTTGATGGAGGCATGTTGCCATGAAAAATTTGCTTGAATATCCTCGCATACGAATATCTTTAGAAAGGTTTTTGCACTGACACAAAGTGAGGAGAGCTGAGAATGTTCTTCCATAAAATTTAGGCATATTTCTTGAAAAACGAACTCTGCAATAGCAATTCTCAGAGTTAGAATTTTATGGAAAAAACTGCAAAATCGGCTTTACTTGTCTATTGTCGGGTTCTAAAGAGAGTGGTGAAAGTCCCTTGTGCATGCGAATGAAGAGAGAGATATCTGTCTTTTAATATCGAGTCGTAAGGTTAGAGATATCGAACCAAGGTGGGTTTGGCACAGATATGTTTGGCATGCCATACAGTAGACTTCCACTCAATTTTCAGTTGTAGTTTTTGCTCAACACACTTAGTAATTTCCCCTTGTATCGGACATAGTAGGCATATGTCCTGGTCCTTTGATGATTTCCGCTTGGCTTAGCCTGGAGCACTAGAGGGCTCTAGCCGGGAAAGCCAATCACGTGCAAGGATTCCGCTCAGGAAGCGCTGGTAAAAACTTCCTACTTTTTCCGTTTTCTATCTGATTGGAAAGAAAGTTCTCGGAATTTCTTGAATATCCAGTACAATTTTTTTCCAGAGCATGCTAGAATGTTCTGCGTGTGTTTATAAGTAGGTCGTGTCCTTCGGCATACAACCGTATATTTTTACAGCCCTGGTGCTCTCCAGCCATGAACCAGCCCTACCCTCTTACTAAGGAGCAAGTTCGCCTGCTTCTTCTCTATGACTTCTGAATGAAGAAGAAGGCAGCCAATTCCATCGCTGACATCAATACCGCGTTTGGCCCGGACACTGTGTCCAAGAGCACTGCCTATGATTGGTACAGTCGCTTCCAGAAAGGAAATGAAAGCCTGGAAGACCAGCCACGCACCGGTCGTCCTTCGGAGTTTGATAACTCTGCCTTGCNTCATCTAAAGTTACTGGACCTGTGCTGGGAGGTGCTGCCGCATCCGCCCTACAGCCCCGACCTTGCCCCGTCCGATTATCACCTTTTCGTTGCCCTGGACCGTCACATGGGTGGAAAGCAGTACGCCAACCAAGACGACCTGAAAACCGATTTGGCCAACTTTTTCGTAGCGCAGTCGCCAGAGTTCTATTGGAATGGCATCCATAGTTTGCATAAACGTTGGCGTGAAGTGATAGAGGCCAATGGTGATTATATTCATGATTGAGATGATTTTGCTTTTAAATAAACAGGGTTGTAATAATTGTTCATGAAATTCCGAGAACTTTCTTTCCAATCAGATACATAATGCCATTTCCTTGTCATGAAAAATTCTCGTTCAAAACTTTAAGAGAATCTAACTTTACTTATTAGCTATGTGTGTGCCGAATATGAAGCCAATCCAACACACCGCCAAGGAGATGTCAGCGATTTTTTCAACGATAAAAATGAGGAATTTCTCTATGGGAAACCGTATAACCCATCCCACGTAGCCTATGACCTTAAAAGGGAAAGCCACGAAGGTCTTTTGGCTACACGAACCATGAAACGGTTTAGCGTATTCTAATATAGAGTGGCTAAACAAGGGTGGATATGGATATGGATGGACAGGAAAGCGTAGTAAATGGAGTAGATGGAATGGATGGGTGGATGGAGTGATATGGCCTCTTGCACATATCGGGTGGGGAAAAAATCAGGGAACATAGGAATTTTGGGGAAATCACATGTTATAAGCGACTAATTCATGGCAGCACATTTCCTTACCACTTTTTCATCACTTTCTAGTGAAGCTGAAGAAATATCGTATGCAATCGGAGGCATTCTTCTTAACCTATTGAAATCTCCTTCGAGAATTTAAATAGACATTTCACCGATATGCTTTTATATTTATCTAAAGGATAGTCGAACAATGTGCGTGGTATAAATGTATATATTTCTCTTCGAAATCGGTAAGTTGGAAAGTCCTAAAAAAAACTTTTTTATTGGCGGAATTATTTCTCATTTCTTAATATATCCTTCTTTTACATGCTGACCCTTGTATGGCTTGCCTAATACTTAAAATAAGATGGACTCGATGCATGGATGTCAATCAGCGATTCAGAAGTCTTTTCAAAGTATATTTTGAGTGAACTTCTACCATCTAGCGAAATATTGCCACACGTTCAAAAGTTAAATCACTCAGGTTGAGGGCAGAAATTCTTCCAGGTGCTGATCTCCTTGAATAGCATATCGCCTGGGCTCCAAGTGAACTTAGTGGCCTGCCTGTGTCCAATTAAGGAATAGTTTTCTTGGATCATCCCCTTTCTCACCCCGTAGGCGATGAGTTGTTGGAGAGCTGTCATCGCAGCCTCATTCGGGAGCACCTCTAACAAAACAATGAAAGGGATGGAGTAAGTGTTTAAACATGAACGTTTCAATTGGGTCACATTTTAGGTTGCCTTCCTTGCTATAAAATTCTAAAGGATCCAATGAGATTTTTGAAACATTAAAAATCTGAAAGATAAACATATTTTAGGATTATTATTGGAATCCTATAGGGTTTTAACAGTATCATATAGGGTTATTATCGGATTCTATAGGATTGTGAAATGATTCCTTTGATGTTCCTATAGGAATCCTAAAAGAATCCAATAATATTTTCATGCTTAAAAAACTTATAGGATCCTATAGTATTTTATCGTATAGGTTACAAACACATTTCGCGGATTCCGATCTCTTATATTTCCATAACATTGCAATATTTATATCGCGGATAGAACATTTGCAAAATCAATAATTTGAAGCTCCGCCTATTTCTCATTACATAAATATTACAGATCCAAACAGGATGGTAAGGCGCCAAAATAAAGGGCTTTTAAGAACTGGCTTGGCATGTGCGTCCTTTTAAACTTTGCCACCCTCTCCGGAATTCTGGCCAGCAAACAACTTAGGGATTCGACCTATGTTTGAGGCAATGAAGCCGGTCACATGGTGCAGTGTGAGATCGAGGTAGTGTGGTCTCGATTGTGGTTTTTCAGTTACTCAACTTCCTCCTTTGGAAGCGTACAGACTACTGTAAAAAGAAAGAAGAGTTTCTATAAAACATACATATTATTCCTTGTAAATACACGCGACTGCTTCTTGAAGATTTATGATTAAATGCAGACACCTTTTGTGAAAATTAATTCCGGAGTGTGAAGAAATGAGCAAATTTAATCGAAATGCGATTTTCGCCAACTGTTTTGAACTGTTGCCTCTCGTCATGGATATTCCAAAAAATTTTCAGGGAAAGTGTTGTTTTCATCCCAGATGAAATATTCTCTTTAATTCGAGAATTTGATTAGGGAGGTGTCTGAAAAGTTTCCGGAAACAATAAAACGAAACCTGGGTTTTATCGCTACCAAAGTCGGTGCACAGGACATCACAACTCCTTAACCCTTAAAAATGTCTATGTTCGAATCTATGAGCAACACTTGTACACCCCTTTCTGTGGAAGCCCTATCTTCCTGTTGTCACTGAATTGCACTATTTTGAAATCTCTATCACTGATGATGCGTGTTCCACAAAGGTTCTCCTTCAACTGGGCAAACCGATGATACTCGGAGGCGGCTATGTGTTGGCTACATGGTGGGTGGCTGGCAACAATCCACTGAAAATTAGCGACAACTTGCATTTTCAACCCCAGCTACAATATGATGCAGGCTTCAACAGAAGGGGTAAACAATCGTTGCCCTCCAAATGACAGAAGCGTATATATTCTAACGGTTATTATTTTGAGTGCCAAGGGAGGTGTGAATTTTCAGTATATCGATTTTGGTTGGGATAAAAAGAAAGGTTTAGTATGTATATTATTTCTCCGGAAACTTTTTCGAACACCCCTCGCATTACAACGAGTAGCGAATGTTAGCTATGGAATGGGTAGTCACCCATAAAGTTGCCAATGACTGAGATTCCGATGCTCTTGAATTTATATTTGCGAGTGTGTGCACCGACTCGTTTCCATCCTCTTCCTTCATATACGTTCCCGTCCTCTCCGACAAGAAAACTGCAAAATAGAACACTTATTCCGAAACTGATTCGTATCTGCACCATATTGCTTTTCTTTAGGTTATAGGCTTTTAGTATTTCTTGTGAAGTGAGGAATCGATTACCGCTTCCCATTTCTATGCTTTAATTCAAAAAGCCCGACAGTTGTGGTGGTAGCTGTCACCCCAACGCGCGGGGGCCACGAGACTACGTAATTTTAGGCCATAGGCAAAGTCATCCGCCGCTCAAAGCGCCTAGTCCACGAGGCTCTGCCTGCCAGTCTGAGGCGGTTCGCGCCATCGCTTCCATTTAATAGTTTTCTGTTTCCGTTTCAGGTCGTGGCCGATTTATTTGAGTTCTCTTGATTGATGAAGTCAAAATAAAAATTTAATTTCTGTGTTTCATATGTCGCGCAAATAGGCCGCTCTTCCCATCAAAATGGTGGCGATTTTTTCGAGGTAAGCTTGAACAAGAAGACAAAATGTTGAAGGAGGCCCCACAGGAAGACGATGAGGCAGTCGCTGCAGATAAGAAACGATTGGTGCTGGCGCGGAAGCAACGTTCGCCACTGCAGTTGTGGTGGAAAATGCCTAAATCGGTGCTTTAGGAGGTGCTAGCCGTATTGGCTAGAATGTTACTACTTGTCGTCCGTCGAAATGCATCCCAGCGAGTCTGGCGACTTGTCGTTCTCCGTCGCTTACGACTTGAGTCCTTATCCTCGCGGCAGGTCGGAGGATTCGTTGAACTAAGTTTCTATGCGAACACTCAGGAATCGAAAGCCGGAGGGGGGCCGGGAATTGAACCCGGTCTTCCTGCTTGCCGGTTAGGTGTGCCACCATTACACCACGAAACTTGTGACAATTTGTCATGCCTCTCCATGGCATCTCAATAACTATAGTCGTTTGCCGCAGCGAGCACAGTCAGCTCAGTCAGTACATTTTGCCGTAGGGAGGGCGCATTTATTTCACAATGCCGCCCCAATGGAAAAGTGCTCCTGCTGCGACTCACATTTTACCATGAGGCTCTGAAAGGGTTGTTCACTGGTGCTAATGTGGCGGCAAGGCATTTTCAGGAATTATTCGTTAGTATTGTGCCACACATTCTCAAATTTCCTTCTATGCTAAAGTCGAACAAATTCTTGGAAATGGCCCTTACTATTTCAGAATCAGTGGTATCTGTATCATAAGCTAAGGCTAATAGCCCATGAGCCATTCGGTGATGCAAGAGTATTGAATGTACAAGGAAACGAAATTAGCAAAGTTGTCTTGAGTCTTGTGAAAACCTGTTAAACCGAGGGGTTTACAATGGCGATTGTGGCAATGAGCTCGAATATTATGATGATGGTGTTTAGAAACAAAATCTCCCTGTGTACCATAAGCTGTTTATGCATAAATATAATGACGCTTTTCAGTTCCGGATGGGTAATGCGAGGAACGGAGGATGTCAAGGAGACCCTTTACGAAAATGCCTTTTAGGATTCCTATATATTCCTTTAGGAACATATAGGAATCCTATAGGTTCCTATAGGCCCCTAGAGTTCAGTTTGGGACCGGTATGGTTCCCTATAGAATCTATAGGACTCCCTTTAGAACCTATAGGACCTATAGGATTCCCTATCGAGCCTATACGTAAACCTATAGGCCTATAGGGTTCCGTTTGAAGTTCTCATGGCCCCAAGATGGAGGTACGGGGTTGTCGCATTTTTTAAGGGACACAAAAGTGCCCTCCCCTAATTCTTGGAATCATCTCTTACAAGAGACTTTTGTACATCCCTAAATGTCTCGGCTTGCCTCATTGTAGCAAACAATAAACTTCGACAGTTCCTTATTTGTCATCCCCATCTTCCAGATAGAATCATGGAGTCCAAACCGGAGATATGCCCATTTTCCATTTGAAAACCACGTTCGAGAATAAACAGGATTTATCCGAAAGGAGTTTGAGTAAAGAGACGTGCTCGCAGGTTCTGTGTTCTGTTTCCTTAGGTTGATTGAATGAAAGACACTTCTCTCTACCGAAGGAAGTGGACGCGCAATCCAGCAACATATGTGCGCCTGGGCAATAAATTATGCAGACCTGGGCGGTACTAGTATTAGTTATGCTAGTACCCCTACCATGGGAAATCTCCTAATCGGTAATTGTTCTGCACCAAAATGCTGCGTCAATATTGCCCCTGGTTGCCTTTTCCATCGTAATGCATGGGTTTTGAAACCCAAAAAATCCTACCCGAATTCTATAGGTCGGCAGTCCTATAGGACCCTATAGGTTTTTCGTGTTTCAAAAACCTATAGGAAAGTCTATTGGTTTCCTAAAGGACATTTCCGTTAACGACGTTATGTTCGCAGACGATTCAAATTTCCGTCTATTTAAGGCTAACCTGTCAGTGTGCCAGTGTGTCATTCCTTGTAAGCGAGGCCTCCACGGATCTTTTTTTTTTTAACCCACCCGGTAAGTGGCCCACGCATGACCCGAAACTCGATCGCCGACCGAGCTATACGGGTCTGATCCACAGATCGGCCGTAGCTTCCCTAGGCATCTGAAAACGCCGGGTCTCCGAAGAAATGTTCGAGGGTACCCGATCGGAACTTAGGTTGCTGATCCCCCTGATACGTGTGTTGGGTCTTATCAATCGCATCGATTTGCATATCCCATTTTTCTTTCGATGCCCAGGCATTCGAAGTTTGATGAGTCTCACTTAAATGTTAGAATGCCAAATTGCTCTAAAATGCAGGCGATTGAGGGTTGCCCAATAACGGAACCCAACGCCTATTTTTCTTTCAGAAAGTGGCTGCTTGAAATTCCAGCATCGTGTGTCTTTAGAGAACGTCCCACATTTTCCATCTGATACCTGGACGTTCCTAATCTGTACGATGTGTCTCACTTGAATACGATGGGATGGACTTCCGAAAAAATAAACTAGTTATTGGGTTGGTCGGAAAGTTCTTGCAGTTTTAGGCAATATTTGAGAAAACAATTTCATTCAGCAGCTATAAAATATCAGTCAACAATGTAAGCACCATTGTTTTTCACTACATGTCTTCACCTTCCAGCCAGGGAATGGATTCCGCCCTGGTAGAACGATGGGGGCTGAGACTTAAAGTACTGTCGCAAGTAGCATTCGAGGTCTTTCTGGTCGTCGAACTCTTTCTCTTTGAGGCGGTTCTCTAGGGCGCGGAAACGGTCGTAGTCCAACGGAGCGAGGTCCATGGAGTATGGTGGATGCGGCTGAATCTCCCATCCGATGGCGAGAACTTGGAGTCAGGTCGTCTTTGCGATATGCGGGCGGAGATCGTAGTGGAGGAACAGCACTTTGTCACGTCCCGGCCAAGCCGTTGAGGGTTTCCGGCTCAATCTCTCCAGTTGGTCGCAGTAGTAGGCCGCCGTGATGAAGGTGTTGGGAGGAAGCAGCTCGAACATCACAACACTTTTCACGTCCCACCATATGGAGAGCATCAAGTTGCTGAGGTGCAGGTCACCCCTTTCGCTCTGACTGCGGCTCCTCACCGGCGTGTACCCACTGACTCTTGCGGGTATGGTTCGTTTACAGTCACTTCTTGTCCCCCGTGACAACGTCGTCGAGCCAGTCGAATCGCCGTCCGCGGGAGAGGAGAAGTGCACTGGTGTCGGAACGCTGGTCGAGGTCCTTCCGTGTCGAAGCATGGGGTATCCAACTCTCGAGCTTCGAGACTTTTCCGATCGTGGACAGGCTGTGCTCGATGGTGGAGTGGGAGCACCCGAGGACGGCGGCCATGTTGCGAGTGGTCATGCGGGGATCGGCTAACAGGAGTTGTAGTAGCGCCTCATCGTCCAACTCCGACGGGCGTCTCGACCTCGGCTCGTCTACGACACTATAGTTTTCGGACTTGAAACGAGCGAACCGATTGAAGCACGTCTTCTCGCCAATGATTCCTACCGCAAACTCTTGGCATAGACGGAGAAGGGCGTCGGCTGCCTTCTCTCCCAGACGGAACTCGTAAAGAAGGCAGGTGCGGAGGTGGTCACGGTCAAGGTCGAACTTCTGCCTCATACTTGGAGGTAAGGGATCGAAAATACATTGAACTTGCACGCAAGAAGGGATACTATTTATAGCCGAATCGGGAAAAGTCATGAAAATTCGTGAGGCTTCCTAATAAGGAAAGGCGAAAATTGCAGGAATTTTCCGGACAATAAATGTATTTGAGTCATGTACCTTTGAAATGACAATATCTTCTTTTATTGTAATACAGTACATGTGACGAATTGTTTCTTAGGACTTTTTTCATCGTCTAGCAAGGAAACTGCATGAATTTTCGTGTATTATTCGATTCATCACGCAAATGAGCATTCAAGCTTAAGTTCATATCTGTTGTGACCGAGTCATCCATGGCGCTCGTACTGTACGTCCATGCTTTCATTTTACGTTTTAATTTATGATTCCACCTATTTGTAAGCAGGCAGCGAGAATATTAAAAAAAGGGTCATCGTAGTTCCCCCAAAATTCTCATGAGCATGTCAAGCACTCGATGGAACTTTTTGGAGCAGGAAGCGCCTAATTAATTACTTCATTATTGCCCAGAGCTGTTAATTTTTGTGGTGACGAGAATCTCCATGAACTTCATGGAGATTCAAGCAAAAAAAGGCGAAGTTAGAACATTCGTATTACGTAAGGAAATTAGACATTATACTAATATCTAAATCCATAGGCATAATAAGCTAATCTGTCTATCACGGGTTGACTTTTCTGAGTTGAAACTCGGTCGACCAGATTCGAATCGTGGTCCTCACCCGACCTGGAACGCGATCGTCGACCGAGCTTTACTGCTCCGAGCCGCGAATAGTGTTGAACTGACATGACCTGCCCGCAGACCGCTTAGGCCTCTAAGCTTGAGAACTCCTAGTCCCTGATGACGTATTTGCCCCAAGTGGGTACGGAAGGACTCTCCCAGAACGGTTCAGAATACAGGGCATTCTGTGTAAGAAAACAAAAAGCAGCGAAACGCGCCTTTGTCACGGGAAACAATGCAAGACAGTTTTTCGGGAAATCTGAAACTTATGAAAGTCTATGCGCCGAAAAATACCTATTTCTTAAGGATAAGGAAATTATACTATGCTTAGCCATCTCTCATCAATACACATTAACATGAAACTAAAGAGGATAATCTATCCATATCAGAGTGTTATTCCGGGAAATTCCTCCTGAAAAAATGAACGGATTTTCATAACCCTTACGGAAATGTCCTACAGGAAACCTATAGTTATTTTTATAGGAAACCTATAGACTATCCTATAGGTTTTCCAAACACTAAAAACCTATAGGATCCCTTTAGGGTCTTATAGGTCTCCTGACCTATAGGATTCGGGGAGGATATTTTGGGTCTCGAAACCCAAGCATTACAACGGAAAAGGCGACCGGGGTTAATATTGGCGCAGCATTTCGGTGTAAATCAATAACCGATTAGAGGTTTTTTCATTTTAGGGAGATATGCATTATTAATACCTGTACTGGGGGCATTACTCATGGCCCCGCCCAACATATATCACTGGATTGCACGTCTACCTCCTTCGGTAAAGAGAAGTAGTACTCTTATCTCGACCTAGGAAAATAGAAGACGGAACCTGAGAGCACGTCTCATTACTGAAACTCCAATTGAATAGAATATACTAAGTTTCGAACGTGGTTTTCAAAAGCAAGAAGGGCATATTTTTTCACGGGACTCAATGATTCTATTTGGAAGATGGGGATGGCAAATAAGGAACTGTCGAAGTTTATTGATTGCTACAATGAGGCAAGGCGAGACATTTGTGGACGTATAAAACTCTCTTGTGAGAGGTGATTTCATGGGTAAGGGGAGGGCACTTTTGTGTCCTTTGAGAAATTCGAGACCCCAATACTTCCATCTAGTGACCTAGAGGAGAACTTCAAAGGGAACCCTATAGGTCCTATAGCGAACCCTACGGGTCCTATAGGGAACCCTACAGGTTTTATAGGGAACCCTACGGGTCCTATAGGGAACCCATAGGCCTTTTGGGAAACCCTATTGGTTCCATTGGGGGCTCTATAGGTTCTATAGGGAACTCTATAGGTCCCAAAGTGAACTCTATGGGGCATATAGGAACCTATAGGATTCCTTTATGTTCCTCTATCATCCTTATAGGATTCCTATATATTTCTAAAGGAATATATAGGAATCCTGTAAGACATTTTCTTAAGGGAAGTGACATTTCAATCCAGACCTCATGACCGGAAGCTACATTTCTTGGATTAATCGTTAAAAAAGTCTCTTTTCCATGCAATGAGACCAGATTTCGGCAATAATGATGTTATAAACAACGCCTTCCCGGGCTCACACATAACCCACATTTGACCTGAAACTCGATTGCCTATCATACCGGTCTAAAGCCTGTTTTGTTCTTTCAGCTTCAGAACTCGAGGTCTCAGATTACTTACTCGCTCGCACCCGACCGGAAACTCGATTGTCGACCTCGCTAAACGACCGATGATCGGTCATATCGCTCCTATCGAGGCGAACCGCATCCCGGC
>CAJPEV010003381.1:0-31366 GCA_905338385.1 Darwinula stevensoni | reverse complement strand
AGCGTAAGGGAGTGTCGCTAGGTGGACGACCGCCCTTCATAGATGTCCTGGGTGTGTTGTACCTTTCAATCAACTGTCTAATCAGTTCTTTACTAAAGTCCACTAATTCATGTTTCTTCCCTGTCTTCATCTGATACATTGTGTAGGCATTCAAGACGACAAGGTCGAGCAGGTGGAAGAAGAATTTTATATACTACTTCCCTGACTTGCGGATGCACTCGACAGATGACAACTGCATGTCTGTTTTGTCCACTCCTCCCATATTGGCATTATAATCAAGAACCGAACTTGGCATTTGAACTTCTTCACCTGTGGAGTAATCTTGTTTGCCAGTGTTCGCCATTTCATTTTCATTTACAGTGGTCAGTATGTAGACATCACGTCTATCATGCCATTTGATAGCAAGCAAATGACCACAATGTTTGGAATCCACCTCACCTTTCTGCAAGTTCTTGAACGTTGGCATCAATTTCCGTCGAGCCTTTACAGTGCCACAAGCACCGGTCTCATTATCATGTAAATACAAAAACAGCTTCGGGCTAGTATACCAATTGTCGACGTATAATGTGTGCCCCTTGTTTAGGTATGGTTGCAGGAGCTCTTTCACTACAGATCCCGAGATGCCTAGGTCTTTGTCCACGTTGATCTCAGTAGAACTGCCTGTATAAACAATCAGGTCCTGCACAAAGCCCGTCTTGCAATCGCACAACATAAACAACTTGAGACCGAAGCAATGGCGCTTTGACGGTATATACTGCTTGAACGAGAGTTTCCCCTTCCAAAGCATGAGGCTCTCGTCAATACAGACCTTTTTGAATGGCTTGAAAAGATCTTGAAATTTCAGTTTCAGATGGCCTAAAACTGCCCTAATCTTGTGCAATCGGTCTCCAGGGATCTGCTGATTATTATCGGAAAAGTGTAACAGCCTGAGCAGCAAGATGAACCTGTCACGAGATAAGAGTCTGCCAAACATCGGTGTCTCAATCAATGCATCCTTGCTCCAATAATCACTGATCCGGTTCTTCTTTGTGTGGGACATTAGCATGAAGGTGGCCAGAAATGAATATATTTAATTCACATTTGTTGGCACCCACTTCTGAAGCCTAGACTTCTGTGAAACATTAAGATTTTGCATTGCAAAGTCATAATATTTGTTCGTTTCCTCCACAATAATGTCCATAATATCACTGTTCATAATTAGTTCAAAGAAATCTGCCTCAGCACATTCACTATTTACATCAGCAGAGTCGGCAATGCCGGCATCTGTGTCATTGAAACCAAACAGGTGGGGTGAAAAGTCACCTGTTAATTTCCAGCTCAATTGCTCAGCTGGTGTCGCCTTTCTTCTTTTTGGGGGTGGTACATGGGGTAGTGGTACATGTGGTGCTGAAGATGTCCCTGCTGATGGTGATGCTGGTGGCATTGAGGAATCATCATCGGAATCGCCGAAGTCCCCTTCATCGTTACTCCCGCCTTCCGACTCGGGATCTTCGTCGGCAGAATAGTCGTCTAATAATATTTTGGACACCTCTGCATCACTCAACCTTCCTGTCGCCATTACGCTTCTGGGTTTACAAATAAAAGAGCACGGCGCTGCGTGGGGAATTGGGAAAAATAATTTAGCACACATGCGCCAGAGGAACATTTAAAAGTTTAAAACCCCGCCCGTGGATGGCGCCACGGACTGACACGCGAAGCTGCCACCGCATGCGATACTGGCGCTGCGTGGGGAATTGGGAAAAATAATTTAGCACACATGCGCCAGAGGAGCATTTAAAAGTTTAAAACCCCGCCCGTGGATGGCGCCACGGACTGACACGCGAAGCTGCCACCGCATGCGATACTAAACCGACCTCCCAGAAGATGGCAGGTGGGGTATGAAAGGCGTCAGCTGCGTTTGCATACGAATATTCGCATACGAAATGCGGAAAGTGCGGAAACGCCATATGGCGTCAGTAGCAGTCAAAAGGTTAACCATATTAAGATCTCCGTTGATTCTTTCGAGAAAGATTTGCATAACCAGCATGTAACAGCCTTTGCTGTTTTTTTCTGTTGCTTCAGAACGACACCGTCATTTGATTTTGCCCGTTAACCTTAAAGTTTTTCATCGCAGGTTCTTTCCGTTTCCTCAATCAAAATTTTAAAGCAATCTCAAAAGCCTTTAAGGATGTCGAAGTTTTTACTTATTTACTTTCGGAAAGGAACTGATATTTTAAAGAAGCTTGGCAGATAATTGGATGCATCCACCTATTTGCTGCTGAATCTCCATTCGACGCTCACACAGGAAGGACTTATATATAGGACACAAAATGTGTGAAATTCGAATAATAATGTAGTTTCAGAATTGGAATTCTTTGGAAAACCTTGTTAAATTCTTGGGAAAATATGGTATGTTTCCCTATTATCCATGGTCTCCCAATACTCACTGTGCAACTGGTATATGTAGAATAATGCACAAAGTGCCCTGACTTTAGTGTCACCATGAATACTCATAGTTCACTTATATCATGGTTACCAAGCATTCCACCAGTAATAATTTGCAATACGTCTCATCGAGCTTCTTACTTTGCCTCTTGAGCAAGAAGATGCTGCCTTTGCAAAATCATCAAATGCACAGTTTTTCTTCCAGAAATCTTGAGACTAATGGAAAGAAAATCAGTACATAACTTTCCCCTGATACGGCTCCATTTGCAGAATCAAAATGCTTTCGGATATTGTAATATCTTCACAATAATAATGGAATTCATTATAATGGACTAACTTGTGTGATTCATATTGCCGGCTCAGGGAAGTACCTTCACGATAGAAAGTCCTCTTCTCAGCAAGCCCGTATAACTCTTCAATATAAGTCCACCAGCCGATATGAGTCTTTGACCATGGAACAATTGAGAACGGAAGGAATAGACCACCCAGATGTATTCAACAAGGACATAGCTACCCATGTCGTCACTGGGATTCAGTATGGAGCCGATGATTTCTTCGTCATTGATAGACAGATCACATTTGAAGAGAAAGTCAGAGATATGGAAGGAAGAATGAACGCCATTGTCGACATCCTAAAGGGTACTGAAACTTCGAAAAATATCAGGCTCGTTTTTCATGGACGATATCCAGGATAATGTCATGTAAAAAAGTATTTAGTTGGAAATATATAAACGTAAGATGTAGGATTATTTGGGAAAGTAATTCTAGGAGCATGCGCAAGCAACAAAATCTATACTTTTTATAGCATTCCAGCTCCAGGCGGGTTATCCTTTTGCAGTGGCAGCAGTAAAGCCTAATTCATGGCATTGCTTTTAAATTCGGAAGTCTATAAATCAGAAGGATTTATTGAACCTGGAGGCAGGTTTAGAGGTGGGTTGCTGAAAGGATCAGAGAGGTAAGATAACTTGCCATTAATATTTGAGAGTGCTGGGTTTGTACTCACAAGAAAAAGGTTTAATGAGGGGGAACCTCATAAATAATTTAATAGAGAGATAGAACAGTCAACTCGAGAAACGAGTTGACTGTTCCTACCATAAAGAGCAGGATGGAAATACATGATGCATTCATGAAAAAAGTGAACATATTTATATATAGATATAAGCAGCTTAAGTAAGTGAGACTCCCAAAAACATTGGATTACATAATATATGGAAATAGCTCACAAAAAAGCAAAGAAACTCGTATGTTGCAGGAACTTTTCCAATCGAGTCACATGCATCAGTCGCAGTGGAGGAACCAGAAAACAAGAAGCGTATCTGCTTCGCTGTACTCATAATGGCGACATCCTCCTTCCGAAAAACCCGACCACCTTCCAAGAAGCCCTCAAGGTATATGAAGAACTCCCGACGCTCTCCGGGAAAGGCAGTCTACCAAAACGAATATATCTCTTTCCACTTCATAAGCTGTACAACAGAGCTGCAAAATTGATTCGGGAAATTAACACTGGAATTATCCAAGATGTGGAAGAGATTCTAGAATCCTTGCATGTCATGAAAGTTAAGGCGAACGATTTGGCGAAATCCAAGGTGTGCAATTACTTCTCGGGTATCCATTCTCAGTTGGATGTATTCTGTTCACACCTGGACAGATTCAAGGCAAATTTCCAAGAAAGTCCAATGCTAAAATCAGTTCGCAGTTCCAGCACCGAAGAAACTTCCCTCTCCCATCTCATCCAGCAAAAGCTAGCCACTCCTTTCAATCAGGAAAAACTCTCCTCCTGGCTGACAGGAAAAGAGAAGGTGAAAAGCATCCTGGAACGGTACCTTGTATTCTTCAAGGAAGTCACCTACGCCTTTTCCCCTTGTGAATTTTGTACCGCTGTAAACGACCTGAGGATGAATGCCCTCTGCTTCATCTTCCAAGTCGTCCCAAAAACAAATGCAGTTTTGGAACTGATGTCCGAATATTTGAAGCGAAAAGACATTGGCAGCTCCTGTTTGGAGAAGGGAATCCCCAAAAATTGGTATGAGGATCGAAAAATCGTGCAGACATTGCAAGGAGCCTCCTGCAATTTTTTAGCTTTTTTCAATGCTAACAAGTCTCAGAATCACTTGAAGTTCGTAGTGACAGAGGAAAGTCATGTAAATAAGTCTCATGACATCCTTCTTTATGAAGCAGGGGTTCCAACACCTTTCGTTCCACCGGGGAAGCCGCAAGGCCTAAAGGTTCTCGCTGTTAAACACGATACCTTGAAACTTTCATGGGAACCGCCCACCTATGGAACGGAATCAGAGGAACGATACTTGGTGTCCTTTAGACCATTCGAGTGTCAAGAGAAATGGCATGAGCAAAAGATAAATGAGAAGAAGGAAGATGCCCTAATCATTGGCCTCACTCCTAAAACAAAGTACGAGTGGAAGGTGAGTTTCAAGCAGCTTCAATAATTCCACCTGAATGAACCAGATTGCATGGAAATGATTGTTTCCTCCACTCGGTTTTAAATTGTTCCAACTTTGAATATATATACAGTAGAATGGGATGTGATGACTCCAGGAAAGTGAGATGAATCTAAAAACAAGGAAAATCCAATAACCAAAAAAAACTACAGATTCCAGTGTTTCTTAAGGATTTTTCGGCCTGCTTTCTCCAGTACTTTCAGCAAAAATTGATGAATTTCATGCTATTATATGAAATACGGTTGTTTATTAATGAAAAATTAATATCAACTACTACGTCATCCGCCATATTTTTTATACTCAAAACAAGCCTATTTTTTAGGGTTTAAACTCTTCACATATACATGTTAGACCCAAATACTATTCTCCTTCCAGTCTTCTTAATCGATGGTCAATCATGCTTTTATTGCTAATGAAAAATTATCCACATATTCCTTTTTCCTTCCGTTTTCACATTTTGTTAACAGCAGGTTGAAAGGGATCTACTTCTTTTACAAGCTGAAGTGCCACATTATTGCATTATCATATTCTAGATTTACATTTCAAGTAAGTGTTACATGTTTTATGGCATTTTTAGAAGTTATAAATCAAACTTAATACCTTGACTAATTAGATATGAGCATAAATGTAAACGCAATAACGGTACTTGGGGGCATATTAAACATAAGAGTCCTAAGCATGTTAGGATCAACCTGTAGGGGACCTGACAAGGAGGACACTCGGGACTCTGAGCTTGAGGACGTTCTTTGTTATCAAACCACCCAAACTCATTTGCCAGTGATGTTTGTGATGTGCCAGAAAAGGTCAAAATCATAAAAGAGAAACGAGCACAATGACCAGCACCGCAACCTATGGAAATCTATGCAATAACTTTAAATTTGCGATTCCTTTTTTCTGTTATGTATGGGACCGTTTTTGAGGCACGAGTATTTAATAACATTTAACTAGAAAATGTATGGAGCCATACCTGTTCTATACTGATAAAAATAATAGATGAAGAAGTAAATAAATGAAAACTTATTTGTATAATATGCAAGTCCAGAACTTATATTGGTCAAAAGAACCTATTTATTGGTCACATGTTCATCACTTCTTCTCTAGGAATGAAACATCTCATCTTTTTAAAAGGAATCATCTCACCTTACGACCTTACGACACTACTTTTCCAGGTTATCACTCGTTTTCTTAAGTCATGAATCGAGAAACATTTTTCTATAAGTATTAATGAAACCAATTACATCGACTGATGCACATTACAGTTTGGGGAAAATATCACATGAAACATTTCTGTATCCTTCCAGGAACTCTAGATCAAAGTAGTAAAGTGGCGTCAACTCACCCCACGGTACGGCAATGTCAATATGAAGGTATCTTCCATGTCTTCTTACTTCTGAAACAGGCTCGAAGTATTTGCTCAGTTGGTGAGAGCGAGGACAGTGAAATGAATGGGCCAATCGAGATGGAAGATTTCCATCCGATTCGGCTGGCTGAGAAGCTTCTCCAACAATCCGAACTCATTGAAGGTAATCAAGACCGAAAGGGCAAACTTTCAATATTGAATTTTCTGCAGTTACAGACCGGCAAAAAAAAAACAAACTTGTCTATCTGAGGAACTGAGCAAATATTTTCGTCATGGTGATGCGTTCGAACCGAAAACGTTTGGTCTTGGTCACCCAAGAAGTTAAGGCTCCACATTTTAAATCTAAACCTTGTAAGTTTTCACTGAATATTTAACTTCATACCTCCAATATCCCATGGCCTCTAACGGATCACTTGGGAGATGGAGAAACATCTACATTAGTCGACCCACTAGGAACTGTGGCACTCTAAAAGCTACCTTTGAGAGACATCAAGGATCAGGGAACAAACAAGTTGATGAAGTATGAGGTTGGCGAACCCGTCTTCCCACGGAAGCCTGAGAGGACAATTCTGGTAGTTGGTGCAACTGGATCAGGTAAGTAGCCCTCATGTGAATAAAAAGACGAAAACGAACGAAGGTAATGTGCTTTGTCACCTTTTTGCTACCACGTCTGTTAAGGTTGAAATTCAAAACTCAAACAGGAAGATGCTAGATAATTGAAACTACAGGTCATTGCCTAAGAAAAACCATAAAAGTGGCATATGACAATTTGTATATTTGATATTAAGATGTATTTTCAATAACGTTGTCCGTACGTGACTAGGATCTATACGAGTTTCTCCCATATCCTCCTTAACAATCGAGCTCAAATTATACATTTTTTCATATTTACGACTTTTCTGTGTGTAGAGCGAATCTCTGGCGTTACCCCTGATGTACTGAAATACAGAATACGTCAGTGGAAAACATACCAGTTCCCAGGCATGATTATTTATATGCTTGGAGAGTGCATCGTGTCTCTCTATCGGAAAGTTTTGAATTACAAGCTCTTCGACATGTACAGGGTGCGTCAGCTATTTGAGAACAAAATTTGACTTTGAGGAAAACAAAAATATTCAGTACAAAAACCAATTAATTTTAATAGAATTTGGTACACATGTTCGTTATACATATAGCAAAAGACTATTCAATAAAACCGCCTTCAACCTCGATTACGGCCTCGATGCGGCTTCTTAAACGACTACATGCGTTGATCAGGTGATCCTTATTTATGTTTGCCATAATGTTCCCGATGGCAGCCTTCAACGAATCCTTGGTATTATAGGCATACTTGTTGGTCTCCCTCTCAACGACGCCCCAGACGTAGTAGTCCAGGGGGTTTAAATCAGGAGAGCTAGGAGGCCAAATGTTAGGGGTAACATGATCGTGAAAATTTTCGGCCAGCCACTCCTGGGTCGTGCTGGCTGTGTGAGAGGGAGCAGAGTCTTGCTGGAACACGTTCGGCCTCCCCCGAGCCGAGACGCTGTCAAGCCCTGGATTGAGGGAGTGGCTCGGGCCCCTGTTCCTCCAACAACGAAATCGACAGGTGTTTTACCCATAACAACTTGGAACTTTTTATTTACTCTCTGGAGTGAAACACGGGACTCCAGTGCGACATTGGTTACTTAAATGTGGAATGTCGTAACGCTGTCGGTAGCTCGTTCGTAATTAACGTCGGACGTAGTTGGGTTTGAAACCAGGTTCCCTGCCACGAGAGCCGAGCTCGTTACTTCCTTGAACCTAACCTAACTACCTAACTGAATTTTTTCTTTAAATTTACGGTCTCATTAACGCCATGCAGTGATTAGAATAGCAAATGTCTTTCTCCTCACCTTGCATAGAGGTCTACCTGGTATGAATGCTTTTTAAATACTTATTTGAAGGCATAATCAACCGTTTCCTACTCCCGCAGGGAAGAGCACTCTGGTTAATTCCATGGTAAACTATCTATATGGGGTGAAGTGGACCGATAATTTCCGCTTCAAAATCATTATCGAAGAGGAGGAAAAAAAACAGGACCCGTAGCCAGACGAAGAACATTGCAGCATATACTCTCTACTGGCAAGACGGCTTCGAATTATTATACACGTTAACCATAGTTGACACACCCGGATTTGGGGATACGTCTGGAATTATGGCCGACAGGGAAATCGTTCGCCAGATGGAGGAATTCTTTAACAGGAGAGGTCCTCTTTGCATCGAGCAAGTGGAAGCTGTTGGATTTGTCATCCAGGCACCTGAAGCACGGCTGACACCCACTCAGAAATACATATTTGATTCCATCCAGGCTATTTTTGAAAAGGATGTGGCGGCCACCTACCAGTTGATGCTGACTTTCGCTGACGGCAATCGCTCACCTGCTTTGGATGTCGGAAAGGCGGCGAATATCCCCCATACGTCAGTGTACAAGTTCAACAATGCAGCAGTATTTGCTAGCAAGGATGAAGAAAATTTTGAATTTAATACGTTGATGTGGAAGATGGGCATGAAAAGCTTCACATCCTTCTTCAAAAAGTTCGCAATGGCAAAACCAGTGAGTCTGCACCTAACGAGAGAAGTGCAAGAGTAGAGGGGCAAATTAGAAGTCATCATCAACGGACTTCAACCCCAAATAACTGCTAGTAATTTTGTCTCCTTATCGAAGTCTTCAAATTGAACACGTCTCCACAAAAAATCTCTTCTTAAGAAACACAAACATTTACCTTGAAATACAAAGCGTCAATTATTGGAATAACAATTTCAGTAGCCATAGTGGCAAAAAAGAGACCACCTTCTTGGCTATTTTAATGTGTTACTTGAAAGTTTTATTACCACATTTCGCACACTTCCAGTTTCCATTAAAGCATTGTGCCACTTGATAATGCTAATGCGAGAAAGCGGATCTCGACCGAATTCTGTACGAAACTTTCGCTGTACAATCACGGGACATTTTCTTCATTCATATCATGCAGCAATCTTCGACCCGATCATTCACCAAAAATGGCATCTAAAAACGAAAAAATTGCAAATTTCAAGCGGACAATGGGCTTAATAAGCAGCACCAATGACATGCATGACGCGCCTTCGGCGCTCTGTGGCCTAAGGAAATTACTAATACATTTTATTTTAAGGCATCCGTTTTCGATGCTCACCCCTAGTAATGCGGTCAAACTCCTTTGCTCACGGGTTCAATTCCAACACCTTTGGCTCTGACACCTTAAAAAAAAAGGGTGTCTGAGAACACATTCTTACTAACGCCACGTGACTTGTGCATGAGGATCACCGAGTAACATTTGTCAGTGCGTCGTTTAGTGTTTAATTGGTGTATTCAATCTCTGTTTATGATCGACACACTATTGATTCTATATCAATCTCTAACAATGTATAAGAGAGGAATAGCAGCCACATGAACTAAATAAGCCACTTGAAAGTTTTAACGCAATAACTCTTTATAGACTACGTTCACTGTATTATGAGTTCTTTCGGTATCTTCATATCTATATTATCGCACAAGTACATTTATGGAATCCCTTTTTCTAGCACTATCTAATACTATATACAGTTGTTCAAGAGAAAATCCGTCATTCATGAAGGCAGTTTATGGCTATTTACGTTCCTGCTTAGTTGAAGCGTGAGCACAGAAATGGCATCAGTCCAAGCGTCTTGCATTGGACATAAGCACTCTAAATCGGAAAGTCGAGGGTAAATCTTCCTTGCCACTTCCTTGCAACAAAAATATATGAAGCCAATTCGCATCTACAAGCATACGAATACGCATCAACCCAAGTCCTTCTATGTATTTGGAAAAGCGACCCGCCCAAAAGCTGTGCTCTGAGGAAACGCACAAAAAGTTGAATTTTTCCTTAAATCAACATCACGTCCGTTATGAGTGCGCCAGCTACTTAACTATTTCTGCCCGATTCGGTGGGACATGAAAAATTCTTCGAAAACGTTACGTCCCACAAGAAATATGGACCCCAAAAAAATAAGTTGGAAATTTGACATTTGACATTTAAGCTCAGTGCGTCAACGGTCACGTTCTTGCCAAGTTTCAGCTTTCCATGTGTCTCCGTTTGATTGAAGCAAAGAGAACTATTTGAAAATATGTTCCCCGAAAGGTGTGCCCCTATTGCATGCATCACCAAAGTAGAACTTTTCCTGAACTCAGCATGTGATTAGCTACTTATGTCAGTCAGCTACTAACGATCGTCTATATATAGTAAAAGTATAATTTTTTTTTACTCAGCAATCCATCAGGTACTTTGCCAAGTTTAAACTTTCATAAACCCTCTATTTTGCTGGATCAGAAAATTCGTGAAAAAACGCCTTTTGCAAAATATGTGCCCTGAGCCCTTTAACCGAAAAGTACCATATTTTTTTTTTTACTGAAATCCATCCACAGTGAACTTCATGCCCACAAAGTTTCAATATTATATGTTTGCCTTTTTTGCTGGTGAAAATACATGTTTGGAATAGCTGACTCACCCAAAAGCTATGCCCGGAGGGGATGCACCATTAAAGCTGAATACTCCCTCAGCTCAGTAATATCATGTCACTTATACGTGTGCCAAGTTTCACCCTTCCATTTCTGTCCAATTCTCCACGACAATTTCTTTTTTTTTAAACATTGCCCCTCGAGAAATTTTCCCCTGGGGATGTATCTTAACATTTTTCTTTAACTTCTTATCTTGGTAGCCACATTCATGCAAGGTTCAAGCTTTCCGTGTCCATTGGTTCAACTAATGCAAAAAAATTATGTGAAAACATCTCCCTTTGAAATTCATGCCCCCGGGGCATTTCATTCCAAAGTCTGAATTTTTCTGCACCCAGCATCCCGGTAGGTAATTATGTACCAAGTTTCATCTTTCCACACTAGCTCAATACACAAGGACAAAAAAATACTCGAAAACGTCGGCCCCAAAAAATATGCTCCCAGGGCATGGATCTAAAATGTTGCATTTTTTCTGAACTCATCGTGTCGGTAGGCACGTCCATGCCACATTCCAGCTTTCCATGTCTCTCCGTTTTATTCAAGCAACGGGACATGGAAGGCAAGAGAAGCCAAAAAAGGCATGGAATGGCCGGGAATTGAATCCAGGCCTCACGATTATCAGTCAGATGTGCTACCACTACACCACGGATACGGTGACATAGTGTAGTATCTCTAGATGACATCCTTTTCCATCACGATATATATTTAAAAAAAACTTCTCCCCCAAAATGTGAACCCCCAGGGCATGTTCCTCCAAAGTCGGATTTTGTCTGAACTCTGCACCCCAAAAGGTACATGTGTACCAAGTTTCAGATTTCTTACATTTCTGGAACATGGTTGGAATTAGCGTGAGTCAGTCACGATCGTCTATACATATTAGATTCTGCATAACATGGTAAAAACATTTTCTCTCATGGTGAAAGGAATTATTGCTAAGGAATGCTGTATGCTTTTATATGCACGACATTTTCCCTGCTAGATGAAGATTACTTATGTTATAGACAAGATTGTCGCAGTTTCTTTAAGGTTTGTTAAAGCTGGAGGAGCTGCGACAAGAGAAGGATGTTCTGGAGAAATTTGAAGAACAAGTAGATGCAAGCAAGAACTTCAAGTTCATAATCAAGGAGATGCGTCAGCAGAAAATCCCCTTGGAGAAGGGTGTATTTTTGACCAATTGCCTCAAATGCAGTTTTACATGCCACTTGCCGTGCGGGATTGCTCAAAACGATAAGAAGCACAAATGCTCGGCGATGAAGAAAGGCTTTTGCAAAGTTTGTCCTCTTAAATGCGAATGGAAAGCACACGTCAACAACCCGTACAAATTCGCACGGCAGGAAGTGGAAGTGGAGAAAACGTCCGAGGATCTTAAGAAACGCTACGAGGATGGCATAAAAGGAAAGGTAACAGTCAAGCAAATCATCGAGAAGCTTAATGAAAATTTTCTAATGGCAGAGCGTCAAGTGTGCCAAATGATTCTCGAGGCTCATGAGTCTCTGCAGAAGCTGGAGGAGATCGCCTTGAAAACCGACCCCTTGTCGGCATTGGAATATTACGACTTGCTCATAGAATCGGAGATGCAGCAAAATAAGCCAGGATACGCTGAGAGAGTAAAAATACTTCAAGAAGAAAGGGAACAATTCGAGTTGTTCTTGCAAGTCCGCAACGGACATGACCCATTCGGAGAATACAGGAACGCAGGGCTGGCGCCTAAGGAACCCTATTTTGAAATTTGGAAGAGCTCATAAAACGTTTCTCATGGTTTCGTCTCTTTTCATGTAGCATAGATGAGATGGCTACAATGTATGGACGATTTTAACATTTTTCAGGTGAAGTTCTCACTTTGTCCCACAAGTAAGACTTGAACTCCGTTCAGCAGGCTTGCTTATCATTTGGGTTTCTGATGACCTTGGCGATTACAGCTTTAAAGTAAATTCATGGGGGGCAAGCCCAGCTTGAGTAAGTCTGTTGATGAACTCCGTTGGGTAATAATTTCCCTGTTCTTCATTTTCCATGACCACGCTGTGGTCGGTTGTTGGTTGTTGTTGAAAAGGAGTTGTTGATGCAGGATGGAGCCCCATGCCACACGGCTGTCGTTGAGTTCCACGCCATCGAAGAGACTTTTGTACAGGTCTAGAAGACGTTACTAATGAACTTCCTGGGCCTGAACACCTGAAAAACATATGCCACAGGTTCCAGCAGAGTGTTCTGCGTCAGCTCCATCCCAGAAATCGAACGTCAGCCATTTACGGGGTTCTCAGTGGAGTGAGGAACTAACTCGAAGAGCGTCATCCGTCGGTTTGTTGAGTACTTTGGGACGCTGATCCGAGGTTCCTGCGGGTACGAGGAAGTCACATCAAGTAATATTGTAGGAGTTGGTACCTATAATATTATTGAACATGTAGAATGTAATTAAATAAAAAATATTCCTGTTAATATCGCCTCTATTTTCATTTTAATAGGTCAGAAACTTTTGGAGCACCCTGCATTTAGATGTGACACTGAAAAACCCATTATTGGAACTGGAAGCATTGCCGCTCAAGGTCGTAGACACTTACATTTACTTGCCGATGCTAGCACCGTCAACAGTGCAACATTTGAGTTATTTTCCCTAGTTCTGAATAGCTATCTGAATTGACGGATTGATTTTAGTAGGTCAATGAAATCAGTCCCAAGATGTGCCAACGTAATGTGATGAGACTTCTGGCGTCATCGCAGGTCAATTGATTTAAGATGACTAAAATTGATTCTGCATTACGTGATAACTCGAAATATATGTGCACTAATATACATTTTCAAATCTGTCCCTAACATATATGTGCGTAAATGCTGAAGGTTGGCTTTTTTTGAGCATCTGTGGAACTGACTTGGGTTTTATGAAAACATGATGCCAAAATAAAAAGAGTCATGACGTTGAACATTTAACAAGCAGTGAATAGCAAGGGATATATGCGTGATTTCTGTATTAGTAAATTTTAAAGTAAAATGTACTAGGTATTTTTGGGACACCCCGTACAAGGCATGAGAACTCATGGTATTTTAACGCTACAATAAGATGATGGAAAATGGGAAGCTCCGTCGCTTCTCCGGGGCTTAAGTTTTCCTGAGGATTATGTATTTCATTAAGTATGGGAGACACACATTCATGAAATATGATGGAACTACTAATTGCCATCCAGGTACGATTTGCCATCAAAGGAAAATTTTGGTTTGTCTGTATCAATTTCTCCTCCCATTGCATCTCGGTATACATATATACTCACCTATTTCTCGGAAATAGCATGGAAGTAATACGTTCTGTGGGACGTGCTAATAATGGCATGTTGTCGCATTTCATTGGTTCAAAATTAATCTTACCCCAAAAAGCATTTTAAATTGCAGAGCGCCGTGACATTTAGAAACGATCAAACGCAACCAGAACTGCACACTTCAATCTTTATCATGTGACCTACCATGCAGAATGCATTGATAATTAATGGAATGTAGCCGGGAAAGATTTCATCATCTCAGCTACGAAGGAACGCCAGGTATCGGGATTACAACAACTAATCAGAAGAGACTCTTAGGTATCTCATTTGTACCAACACAAGAAATAAGGAAATTAATTCCGAAAAAAAGCAGGTTTACCTGTTTTCTCATTCTTCAGCATGTCATCAAGGACTATGTTTTATCGATATTTGTCTCACAGCAGTCATAGCGATAAATTTGTTTAATGTCAAGTATGTGATGTTATGAATGGAAGAGACAGAGTTTGCAATTCGGGCTGCATTCATTTCCAAAGAGGCATAAAAGATCAGGATTAAATTCGAGTTAAATCAGTTAATGGGATCGGATATCCACATTGGGGAGCATGCCCTCGACTTCTCCGAAATTTGAGACTTCTCCTAAATTGGAGACCTCTCCGTCCCCGGTGCACTCGCCGATCTCGTATAACTGTGAAAACATGGGGGATGTCAGATGAACATGGAAACATGTCGGGTGGCGAGAAAACCGCACGAAAATATGTTTACGTTTGACAAATAGGATTTCAAATCTAGAACTTACGCCATGGAGTTTAGATGCATTCAGCATTGCTTTCATTGCATGCGCGACGTGAGCTTCAGACAATCAAGTGTGACACTTAACAGAAGGATGCGGATTCAATTAGATTGTTCAAATCAAAATAATAATTTAGCCTAATTCAATTCAATTCGACCTTCAAAATTTCTGTCAATGCATGTTTTATTCTAATTTCTCAGATAAATTTACTGCGTAGGGTTCAGCTTCTAGAATGAGTTTAAAATTAACGTGTTGCGACAGAATATCCATGAAGTAACGGTATGCAGAAAGTAGCTGATCGCCCCAAATTGCTCATTGGTAAAAAAAAATTGCATGAAAAGATACATTGCAATGAAGAAGGCAACGCTTACAGACTTATTTAAAAAGGCGAGGGTCTCTTGAGATGGAATGGTATCCCATTGCATGATTAGACGTTATTCTGAGCTAGTACAGTTGTTCTGCACAGCTACAATACGTGGGGGAATTCTCGTCACCCAGAAGATAAGAATCTTCAGCGAAGAGAATGACGAGTAGAACAACTGGGAAAATTGCAAGTTGTCTTCGGCATAAAACTAATTTAAGTCATAGTCATAGAGAGTTCAATGAATTTAAGTGGAAGCCGGAACAAACCAACATGACCTACCTCAGTGTCTTGGATCTCGGGAGCATAATAGTCCAAAAGCTTGACGAGGGCCGGCTTGGAATTCTTCACAGTAACACTACGAACGATCGGGATATCAAGGCAGAAACCCTCCTTGTCCAAGTGGTCGAAGTATACGGCCAGCTCCCCAGTCTCCTTATTCACCTCCAAGCGCTTCATCATTCCTGAAACAGAGCCATGCTCTTTCCCTCTCCTATTTTGTTTTTAGAATTTTCAACCGAATATGGATGACATACCTCGGGACTGAGAGCGAAGGTCCTGAAGGGCGTTTTCTTCTGGCTTGAAACCTGTTTCATTCGAAAAAAGGAACTGTGATATACTTCTCCGATCATCTCATTCACTTCTTCAAAGAGAAATATTCATGTAGGCAAGAACTTGAATTATTTTACTTACTCCCATTTTGACAGACACAGTTTTACCTAAATAGTTAGAAGTAGGTCAAAAATCGCCAGACTTTTTTTTTGGAAACGTCATTCCGGGACATCCCTGGAAATGAAAACACTCCTCCTCCCAATAATTGAAACCATTTCCCTCTCCAATTGGTATATTTGTCCTTTGCATTACAATGCGAAGAACATTTCAAGATAATATTTTTAGACTGGGAAGTCAAATTGCTTTTTTTTTTTCTTTGCTATTGAAAAACAGACACCTCGAGAAAGAATCATTACACTCACCTGATACCATGGAGACTTGGAGAAGAGCCATGTTGGAAGTGTTGGCTGGTCCGGAATACATGACACAGGCTTGGATCACCCGTTTATCGCATTTCAGTGCATCATCAGATGTCTCTGCTACGATAAGCCCCATTCCCCGCTTCTTGGGTTCACCAAACACCGAGTACCTCAGCGTTGCCTACGAAGGACTTCATGAGAACCACTGAAGCGCCATTGATGCACAGAGAGAAAATGACCCATTTTTCTGGCCTTAAACTCAGATATCTTAGGGAAGAAGAACACTTGAGGGTAATACCCGGTTGGATGGAGCTAAAAAAGCTCTATTTTTAAAGGTACATTTCCGAATATTTTAAAATCGAAAATTACATTAAGATTTTACCAGGGAATCAACCTGTTATGGCGAGGATATAGGATATATATAGGATATAGGATATAGGACATAGGAAAACTAAGATTTTCGTTTTTGTATCTTTATACATTTCTCTACAAAAGCAAGTCAGCATTATGTAAAAACTTCCAATTGATTTTTAGACTGTTAACCAGAATTGGTCCTGTTTTGACTCACTGTGCGATGGTTCGCATATTAGAGTAAAGAATCAAACAGACTTGGACGAGGGCACAACCGCTCCCTGCCGAAGAGATCTGGAATTCAGAGGGAACAGAGGGGACGGGGGTCATCTGCTGGACAAGACGATTCTCATCTGTGAGATGGAAGGTGTGCTCCCAGTCACGGGAGGAGAGTTGGATCTTCATGTCCACGTCTCCCAGTCCCACGTGAGTAGCGTATCGCGCCAAGGCCTGCAAAGCCATCACTGTATCCTGAAACACCCAATACCAGCCGTTGAGAAATGGCTCTCCTTCCGAGTGGAGGGAAAATGGAGCCTGGGAAGACCTGAGTGGAAGTGAAACCCCCATTTGAATTCCTCTTGGAGGCAACCCAACGGACCGCTGAAAGGGCTCTGTTGGAATCGCCTTCTCGATCCAATTTCACCAGTGAGAGGACTCCATGTGATTTCTATGTCCACTGCGTCTGACGGCTCTATATACATATGCAGGGAAGCAAATGCAATTGGAAAGAACGAGAATAACTGTTTTTTTTTTTAATGATCTAGACTCACCCCCGAAACAGCACATTATTCATGATTCTATAAGTGGAAGTTGCAAAGTACGACTTTCTTACCACCAGGAGAGGCGTGCCAAAAAAGGCCATCTTTCTCGGTGGCCTTTTTGAGAAGCATGTCCATATATATCCCACCGAGTTCGGTTTCCCCCGCCAAGATGAAGGCGTACGTGGTGAGGGCCAGGGTGTAGGTCGAGGGATTCTGGTTACCCCTCAGGCACTGCAGTGCACTCTGGATCACTTCATCAACCACGGCGGCACCCGATTCCAGAAGAGAGATGAGGACGTACGCCGACAACCCGGTCTCTGAGCCCTCTTCACCCTCAGTATCGTCCAGTCCTCCCTTAAAGAATCACAGTCTCGAATTAGCATTTCCAGTTGACTAGAAATTGAAGTTCTGAAAGAAGAAGAGGTCTATCAGCAATGGATTATTTCCTCAAGCTCCTCACGGAAGGAGTAAATATTCCAGTGACTTTCCCATTAAAATAGGGGAAAGTGGTATGTATCGATAAATAGTTATTTGGAATTACGTAAAAGATTAACTTATTACTTTCAATGAAAGGAACAAGTTACTATGAGCACCAAATCATCTATAATTATTTTTTTTTACAGATAGACCAATTTACCTTTTAGCCCTTCGAGTATATGGCCCCCAGTCGTTTAGTCAATCGTTTTAATGCGGAAAGCATGTCTTTCTTGCCCAAAGTTGAAACGCCACGAGGACGATATGGTTCACTGACCAAATTGTCCATCATTCCGCAGGGAAAATTAAAGTGCGAAGTATAAGCAACTCTAGTTCCGCAAAATCGTTTATTTGAAATAGTCAGGTTGAAAAGCACGTGTGAATTTTGAGTCTATTGGCAAAATGAATGTTCCAGTTGCAATTAAAAGGGAAAGATTGAAGCCTTGCTCCGATTTATTTAACTCTATCAACTGCAGCAATGATGTCAGTAATCCTCAATTCTTCGTATTTCGCCATCGGGATGCTCTGTTTTGTGCTGATCGTCTGGAAAATTTAGGAAAGTGACGAGTGAGAACTTCCCCCTTAAGGTATTTCCTGTCCTCCGGCTCTCCAAGAAATACACAAGATATGAACGTGACTGAACCTGATAGCGAGACGTGAAGACCCTCCCAACGTTTGGGAAACACCCATTCTTCAACTGCCTTTCAATGATCCAACTGACGCTCTCCTGCCATTGGCTTTGATCGATGGAGATGAAGGGAAGAGACTGCCCGAAGCCTTTGATCACGAAGGCAGTCAGCCACATAGAACCTTCCTTGTCGTTCTTCCCGAACGCGCTGAACGACCCGTCGTCATGCTTGTATTTCAACTCCCTCTGGTATCCTGAGAAAAGGGAATCGTCAGAATATTATTCACGAAGAAAAGGAATAGGGGCAAAAAAGTAGCAGATGACATGCACCGGATGGTTTGTCACGATTCTATCTGGGAATGATTGCATATAATGCATTCTATCGAAGACAGCAATACCCACTTAGATATCAACCCTTTAATCAGACCAAAATGTATCAACTCCATCGAGAGCATCGCATTGTTCATTCCAATTTCACAGACCGATCTCCATATTGTGGGTGAGCTCCGCCTTCAGTTCTGGCTTGAGTTGATCCGTGGCGTTGAAATATTGGAGGAGGAAGATATTCGGAGCCAGAGCGACCATGTTCTGCTCCCCGCAGCCCGTCGGCAACCTCACAAGCGACTTTATTCCCTGCAGCATAAGCATATTCCGAGATAGAAGCAGGTTACGACTAGGAAACGTGAAGAGCTCCGATGGGAAACCACCGTGACTAAAAGTATGAATCTTGAATTGAGCAGCAATCTATTGTCTTTCAAGATTTCATATAGAAAAAAACTATATAATATGCGCCTTGGGTAATACTCTCCACTAGGTAGAAATTATGTTGAGTAAAAGTGGCAACAATTTCATTAGACGACGGTTTGGATTTATGCTGCAGGAATGTAGGGCAAAATAGTACATAACACTCGTGTTTTCATCGCAACCAGTGGCAATTTAATTCCCCAAAATATGTGGATAAAGCAAATGTTTTATCATTCTATATCGATGCGAAGTAATTGCGGACGAAGGGGAGTAGACAATCAAAATCTCAATCGCCTCCTTGATCACACTACTCACTGGGCATCTCTGAACCTTGTTTTCATTCTACGATTGGTCGTAGCATTGAGTTGAAACTTAATACAGTGTGTGGATATAATAAGGGTGATGAAGTGACTTCCACCATGTGAAATTTTTGGTTTCTCAATTTTCAACTCAGTGAAAACTAATCATAACGGTGGAGGCCACTAATTTAGAAATACCGTTGAACACAACGACAACACACAATCAAGAGAAAGGAAATACTGATATAGTCTGCAGAGACGAAATACCTGAAGCGAGGGTCCGAGGAGGTCACCAGAGGCGGTGACCCACGCTCGAGCAGAATCCGGCACAACGTCCTCCGGCAGGCTAAGCGAGTGAAGCACATTCACCTCTTCATCTCCCTCTGGAAATGCCGTGGAATGAGAATGTCACAAGTAGGTTATGAATGACCGCGTGATACGGTCAGCGTCAATAAGTTCGCCAAATGTCATAGCCCTTCAGAAAAAGTCTCGGTCGCTTAGAATGAAAATTCGATTTCTGCAGTGGAGAAAAAAGATTCATGCCTGACTAGATATCAACCAAAGGTTTCAAGGCTTCATGTGCATGTTTCGATGTGCATCGAATACGAAAGACTTACTGCACAGATACCAGTTCTTCGTCTCTTCCACCGGGAACCCTTCAGGTTCTACTCGTATCGGCTTCACGATACCGTCACTTATAAACGGGGTGCACTCCGCAGTGGACGAGAGACTGGAAGTGAAACAAATTCATTATTCGAATGAGTACCGTTCATATTCCCAGTTATAGGAGGAGAATTTTCAGATATGTCTGGCCACGAGACGAACAAACAAGGTAATTAAATCACTTTCTCTTTTTTTTTAGTATGATGCTACCTTGGTGTTTCAATCTCTCCTCACGGATGAATGGTTTTGGGCAGCCAGGATTTGAAAAGAAATACCTGATGCAGTTGCGAGGAAGTTAATTCCCTAACCGTAACAAATGTCCTCTGGAGGCTCTTTCCGCCAAGGTCTGGTAGGTTTGGCTCGTGACTTTCATCGCTCACTCCTGTCTGCTTTATAGCTTTATAGCTTTGTCCATTCCAGGTTGTGACATGCATCCTCATTCCTTGCTAATGTCTACATTTTCTTGCAAAAAGAAAGATCCGACTCTTGTGCGGATCTCCAATATCTTCCTTGAACCCAGTATAAGTAAACAATAATGATATAAATGCAGTCTCTGAAAATGTGCGTCGCGGTATTCGTCACTCAGCACCTTCCAGCTTCTCATCTTGGGATGTTGGGTCACTCCGCTATTTTAGCTATTGCTGTCAAGACGCTGCTAAAATTGTTCCATTTTAGTAAGAAATGAGGAATCATGAACCAAGAAACGAGAAGTATAATGATACCCATCGTCCGCCCCGACAGCTGGAATGAATTCGAACATTTCTACGTTACTGGTCAATTACTGAATTACTTTTGGCCTAAAGTGGCGTCCTCCGCATTCACAGACACATATATTCAGAAGTTCCACTTGAATCCCAACAGTAAGTAGACAGATGCAAAAGCAGGAAATACATCTGACCCGCAAACATCGGGGAAGGTAGGGTCGACCCGAACCACAACGGTGATGTTCAATTCTCCGAGTTCCAGGAAGTCTAGGTCGAACGTCACCACCTCATTTCCCTGCTCTGCTAAGCAAAGGCTCTTCATTTTGTCTCCATCTACCTTAAAAGACTCGGATTCTTCCAGCTCAACTCGAATCTGTTGAAAAAGCAATATTTAAAAAAGCAATGAATGCTTGACCATGTTTTTTTTTTTAATGGGGAGAGACATTGGAGATAAGCTTACAGGCAACGGATGTGCCTTGTAGTTAAATATGGAGATAGGGAGGGGAAGGATCTCCCCCCTCTTGATCGAATAGGGTAGAGTGAGGTCGAGGAAGAATGGCTGGGAGGCAAGGAGGGATTGAGGGGAAGACAAGCCCAGTCCTACCAGTGGGGAGCTGCACACCGCTGACCCCACCCACTCCGTGATGGTGTCCGGCACTTCCAGATCCTCTAATTTCAACTCCCCTGGACGCAAGAAGACGGAGGTAGAGCGACGAAAACCTGCTGTTATTATATCTTCTCTCACTGAACCACTGACCTGTTTCCCCGATGTTCTCGAGAGACCAAAGCCAAGTCTCTGGGAAGTAGTCGCGAACCTCAACAGGAAGGAAATCTTCGTGTGCCGGTTCGGTCGGAACTCCACCTAATTGCTCCTTTTGGTCGGCCAAAGCCGTCTGCGGTGGTGGCGGCGGCGGTGCTATTGTAGTCGTCAAAAATGCTGGTGCGTTTACAGGTCGAAGTTGCGGACTGAAATGGAACACAGGTGCTCGGCAGGGAAGGGTATAGACGCTCAAATCGGACAGCACCACTAGACCCGATCGCTACGAAGGGAAAAATATTCCGCTAATTTCAGCATTGCTACAAAGTATTTGTGACAACGACTCACATCAAAGGATGTGAGAGCATGACTGCGGGAGTCGTAGCCACCGAAGATCTCTGAATCTCCTGGATGGCAGAAGAACACAAAAGAGAGACAAGTTAGACAAATTTCCATTCGCATGGTGAAGTCCTGTCTTATACTTCGTATTTTTTTCATCTCCCAATAGGACATTTGAATAACAATTTTAATAGGATATATGTACGGCCAAAGAAAGCTATCTCAGGGTTAGGCATCTGAATGTCAAGGTATAACATCTTCCGTATATTGTGCAAAGTAATGAAAGGGGCTCGAAATTACGTCACTACATGCAAGGACCCTCTTGCACCGGTAGGTGTACCAGTGCCCCCCAGTAAAAATGACAGGACGAAAAAAGTGTGATTTTCCGATTTTCCTCTAAAACAGGACATCCAAAACATGCAGGGATGCAAAATGCAAAAAAATATGCACATGATGCTTTCATTCACTGCCGGTTCGGGTGTTAAAGGAGAGAAATAGGAAATAAATGGTCTCTATACACGTACGTCTTGGATGAATTTTATTACCACTCTAAGTGTTCCATATTCAAACGTTAGAAGGTGTGGGCCAAATATGCGAGAATGTGGTGGGTTTTGCTGTCCCCTGGATTCCTTGCACTCTTTCCGCTCGGATGTATTGGTTGAAATCTCACGCTATGAGCAAATATCATATTTTAAATCCTTGGCAATCCTGGTTCACTTGATTATGAAGGTGTTCATACCATATTCATACTATTTTTCACACTCTCTCCCTCTCAGACTGATTTCTCGTGTAAACTGCCATTCGTCGATGTGAATTGTGAAAACTACCAGTGAATATAATTTGCACTTTTGGCGATCGATGCATGCAGATCTAAAGGATATGTCAGGCCTAAGAGAAACAAGGTGTCAATTATATCAACAGATATCACATTCTGCAATTCCAAACAGAGGCGTACTGATAACCAACCTCCTTTCTTCTCAGGAGAAATGGTACGTTTTCTTTGTTTTTTTTTCAATACACAATAGATTTCTGCTTTCGCTATTTAAATAGTTCCTTCCGTTTGGTGCTATTGTGATAAACCTCTGGTCATGGATACTTACTATTCAAGGCGTACTAGTGCATGGTCTTAACATCCTCTCAGTACAATGCACAAGAAAATCCCTAAAATGTTGACACGGCACACAGAGGTCCCTGCCAAATAAACTTCAACACGGCCAAGAGCAGGGAATTAGCATACCAGATATATTTTTGGAGGGCTTATGACTGAGACAGAAGTTGTAGTCCGTGCTCTGGGTAGGTGACTCATAGTCATAGATCTGGAAGCGCTCCAAAGCCTGAAACACTTTGTCCACATTCAGCTGATCCCCCGGTCTGAGGAGGTCCACACTCTTGTCCACCACTCTCAACCCACAAACTGACTCCGGCTCCGCCTTCACTTTCAGCCCGACCTTCGATCCAGGCCCCACTTCCTTTTCACTCCATTCCAGTTCCACCTACCAAGCGAAACGATGAAATGAGACATATTAGCCAGAAGTTTTTACGGAAACGACAAGAACTCGTGAAGATAACGAAAACCTTGTTGGGGAGACATCGGTTCACTCGGAAGGTGAGGTGATCGGACACCACCTCTCCGTCGGATCTAATGTAAAAGACCACCAGTTTACTCTCAGGTGCCATCTCGGGAGTCACCGGGATCTCGACGGTGGCCTTGCTCAAGAGCCCAGGGTCTGGCGTCTCCTTATCGGATTTATAGAGGAGGAGCTCTGGGTCTCCAAGTTCCTCCACTTCCCCTTCTGAGCTGTGATCAAAGGCGGCGGAGGCAAGGATGTCCCCTCGGGCCATTACCTGCACACACGTTGCACACCCACGAAGCTCAAAGAAACATGGATTCGATAACTGAGTGATAAAATTCTAGGAAGAGGATTAATAAAAATCAGACGCGCTTAGCTCAAACCCTTACCATGGTCAACATCGAATTGAACAACATGTTGGAACAAGATGGACCATTCGCTACGCAACACGTAAGTCGAAAGCCGAATCCGAAGTTTCACCTGATAATGGAGGACGTCGGGCGTCGAGTTTGAGTAGAGGAGCTGCAGCTTGAGGAGACCCTCGCAACCCTCCACCGTCTCCACCTCCCCTTTCGTCGAACTGCGGAGGATCTGGATGTAGCTTCCCGAGGGGGAGAACCAGCCGTTCACCGACCTATACGCGTTGTACGAATCGATTTGCTTCTGCCACGGGTACTTCACTTCGTCGTGGTTTTTGGGGTAGTTCTTCTGTCTCCCGGGTGATGAAACCTAGCGGAATGCAGGCTCATGAGCAGTCCTTCACATAAGGAATGCGTTCTTACGAGCGGGGTTCAAAAATGTATGCAACTTAACTTGTAAATTTCAAGTGACTTTATTAATTAAAATAATTATATATTAACCCGAGTCCTAAATTTGTTTACTTTTGAATGAATACCAGAAGTTCTTCTAGGGCCTTATCTACACAACAAAGCCTATTCCTTATAATGGTGGTGGCGTTTCAATTGTTAACGTTCTTGTTTACAAACAGCATGATGATTTGCATAGGACCTTGCTCAATCAGTGAATTCAGCCCTAAAATCAACCCTTGCATTTGAGTACCATGGAGCTTTCCAGAATTGGCTGGTGAGGTTGCAGTGATGTATAGATGCTGGGGGGGGGGGGGGGGAAGGATTAAATATAAAATTGTTTTAAATAATAAAGTCATTTGATATTTTCGTGTTGAGTTGCGGAACTTTTTGAACCCTCCTCGTATTTACTATTCCATGCCGTAAAACACGATCAGTAATTATGTAAAGCTTATAAATTTGAGACGAATAAAGGTCATGATCTTTTTTTCTTTGACAAACATAAGCAAATTATGTAATGTCATCAAAGAAGTTATCATTATGCTTATTACTAACGGCTCTAACCCTGACATGCATATTTTCCTATTAATCATCCAACTTCCAATCAAGCAAACATTTTCGTGGTGAAAATTTGTTTTACGGAACTGCAAGATGGAACGTGACTGAAAAAGGAATATGAACATGATATACACCTCGAAACTGATGGAGTGCACGTCGTGGACCTGCGGAGGAACTTGGAATCGGACGAGGCCCTGAGAATCCGTCGTGAAATTCCGACATTTCCCCTTGTTCCCATCCGAAGATCCTGATCGATTCAACGACGGTTAATCTAAATCATTCGGATTACTCTATTGAGATGGGATTGAAGAAAACGCTCACCGTAAGGATCCTTGCAGATCTGGATCATTTGACCCTTTTCGGGTGCCCCGGACCTGTCCTTCACTTTAACCTGTCGACACGGAATGTCAGACATTCACAATAGCGAGGAAAAAAACTCGAAATTATCTCTTCAAAGAGTTATCACATTGATGTCATAACTCTTTTATCGAGATTTTCGGACATTCGTGGTGCACTTGTTAAAAGCCGAGCGTGGAGCCAATGATGCCAATAGTTTCAAGACTACATACCAGATGCCAGCTTGAACTGCCACTGAAACTTTCACTACAGATATCTTGTGGAAATCATTATTTCCTTCGAATTATGTGGTTACAGGTTCACATGCTTCCCCCGAACAAAATTATGAAATAAAAAACGTGACTGTCTCAATTTCATTCAACTTCGGCTACCTAGAAAAACTCACCAGGCCATTGTAGACAAAACCCGGCTTGAAATGAGTTGGGGAGACCTCCAAGTCGATATCAAGGGGATTCCTTTCAACGTTGAGGATCAAGGTTTCTGTGAACTGGACACCCGTCCCCTTCTCCTTCACGGTGGCTGTGATGTTGACGGACGAGGGAGCCAGCTCCCGATCGTCCATGCCCAGGACATCCGCCGGGATGCTTGTCTTGTGACAGTCTTTCATCTGCGAGGAGGAGTTGAAGCGGCCGATGAAGAACCGAATGGAATCAAACGGTGAGGATAAGGCGTGATGAACAGTGACCCATTCGACGTCCTTGTCTGGACAAGGCGCATCTTACTTGACTTATTAAGTTTCCTAACATTAAGATCACCGACCGACGTATTCGATGTTGCAGTACAATGACTCCACCTACTCAAGTGATGTAAAGTATGACAATCGGTTTGGAAGAAATCGATAGGAATGAAGGTCTCAAGTAACTACAAAGTAAGAGGTCTGACAAAATAACGAGCCTGACAACATTGTAATGCGTGTGGCAACATTAGAATAGTGGCGATTGCTGTAACCTGTCAGTGCATGTCTTAAGTCTATGCAGTAACAAACTAGCAGTGATTGCAGTAACAAACTAGTAGTGATTGCAGTGATTGCAGATACTTGCAGTGATTGCAGAGCTGTACCACTTTACCTAAAGTACAGTTAGGGGCACTCGTCAAAAATATCAAACTCGAGAAAAACTAACCGATTAACCGGTTAAGACGATGATGTTCTGTTTCTTCGACTGCAAAGAGATAGTGCATGATGAGTTTGTTCCTGCTGGTAAAACAGTCAACCAGCAGTTTTATCTGGAAGTTTTGGAACGTCTGAGACAGCGGGTTCGTCGTGTGAGGCCGGAATTTTTCCAGATAAGTGGATTTTGGATTTGACGTTATCGTGGAACACCACGATAACGCACAGTCACACACAGCACTTTCCGTTTAAGAGTTTTTAGCAAAAAATCAATTACAGTACTTGAACACCCCCCTTATTCACCGGATCTCGCTCCGTGTGACTTTTCCTTGTTCCCTAATGTGAAGAAACACATCAAGGGAACACATTTTGAAACCGTGGAAGAGATTCAGAAGGTTACGACGGGCGTTCTAAACATCTAGCAGGAGATTGACTTCCAGAAGTGCGTGGGCATGTGGAGAAAATTCTGGAATTCATGTATAGCTGCAAGAAGGAACTACTTTGAAGGAGACCACCACAGTTTACAATAATATAAAAAATGTAGCTATTAAAAAATACAGTCTCGTTATTTTATTGTCAGACCTCGTAAAGCTTTCAATTCCGATTCGCTCGACAATTAGTGGATATGACACAGAAGAAGGACTTGTACAGTTGATGTGCGGGCAGAAATATGTTACGATGTACTATATCCACATGATTGGTAATTACCTTCGCTACAATGATATATGTACTTTAAAAAAATTACCTAATACATTCTATGGAATTCCGTTCGGAGAAAAACGTATCAGAATCAGAGAAGCGCAGACAACGGAAAAAGAAATTTTCCACCCTTGCTTGTTCTTGGAAGTTACTTTCCTTCCAAATCGTGACAGCTTCAAAAGTTAACAAATAACCTTTTCATGCTTAAGCATGCAATTTCTTCAATGGAGTTTCTCTAGTCGATTCGGACGCTTCAACCCACTCACTTGGAGCTGAAAGACGGCAGTGTATTTGTCCATATCGATACCGAACCCCTTCACGAACCCAGGGTAATTGTCTTTGAGGTAGTCCAACACGTAGATCTTCGGCTCGACCCTGAGGATCAGCTCACCCTCCACTGCACCCCCGTGGGTGTACCTGAGGTACACAGCCGGAATCGAGAGGTGCGAGGCACTCATTATCCACAGAGGTGAAAATTATCTCTGTAAAATTAAACTGACGGGTTGAAATCTTAAATTAAAAAACTCGCCCAGTGCAAAATTGAAAAGTATCAGGAATTACTTCCTTTTGCTTAATACAGACTAACCATAGCATTTAAAAAAGGTCGCCTACATTTCTGAGCCTCCAGCATCCACTTGGTAATTTAAAAATTGCATCATTTCCATTGTACTCTTCCTTAGGCAAATATTTTCTAATATGCAAATGACAAAATTTAGTACATTTTGAGAAATTCCGGAAATTCTCTAAAGATAAAGAAGTTTACACGCGTATTGGTATAAACATTAATACATGAATATTATCATTAACCTACCAGTGTATAGGTATATTCTCGGGAATACTTTATATAATACATATGCACCTTTATTACTCTATAAATATATTGTTATATGTCTCTCATGTATGTACCACTGCCCCATTCCAATTCCACTAGCGAATCTATGGTGGCTTGGACGGCCGTCGATGCAGATAGTCGCCCACACCCACCATCATGCCCCTATGTGTCATCAATGTCAGACTAAAAACGATTGAATTTCGCCACACTCGAGCACGCCGAGAATCACACAGTAACTGAATCGTCTATGAAAAGTTGCCCATGAACATGATCCAATGCACATGTACATTACATGATTCCCATCGACTTGTCAAATTATATTCATTAGCTTGGGAAAATTTATGGGCGCATTGAAACTTAAGATGGATAAGAATTATTTCAACCAACGTATGCTAGTGGGTTGGAAATATAGGCGATCCTTTCATTTTCCTTTAAGCTGTTTAGTATGATACTTCAGGATATTCCGTAAAATAGGTATTAGGCTTAGCTTTTTTCAGGTTAGTTTCGTTACGAAGTCTGTACCACAAGCAGTATGTTTTCACTTTTGTCTATAGCGGAATGGAGGGTGGAGTAGAGGCTCCTCCTCAGCGACCTAGAGTATAGCAGCATCGCAATGGACATGCTATATTCTCTAAATGCAACCGCCATCCTATCTACTGTTTATTCGTTAAATGTGAGACTTGGTGTAAATGCAATTTTTAATTTTTAAATTGCCAAGTATGTAGGCTTTATGCTACAGTTCAGCAATAAAGGATTACTTTTTACCAACACGAAAACTGAAACGAGATCATGGATGACAACGCATTCTGACCACATCGAAGAGAATTTGCATTAGTAAATTCAGGATCCTAAGCCAAGGAAGGGACGGCACCAGAAGGTCGGGGGGAGGAGAAAAAGGGAGGAGAGGGGAGAGGGGGAGGGGTTGCTCAGCCAAGATTCTCTGGGACGGAATTTTCCATCAAAGGGGGCGCCATGCATTTTCTATGGCTGACAGAAGGGCTGCCAGGAGCGGTCTCTCTCCTCCTACTCCTCAACCCCCCGAAAAATACACCTCTGAGAAATAGAGGGGAGATAAAGTTAAAACCTTGCGCAGATGTTCAGGTCCAAGGTGGATGCATCTCCAAGTAAGACTTTGGGTGCTTGGATGTCCACTGAGTACTTGGGGAGGACGTATTCGGAAACCTCGAATTGTTTCTCCTCCTCGCGTTTCCTCCCCTTCGCGTCCACCTTGATTCTCCAGTTCCCCTATTGCACATACCGGGATATCCCAACCCGAGTGAAATATACATAATATAGAGAATCGTGATTTACGATGTATTCTATAACACCGAGGAACTAACGAATGGGACGTAGAAATAAGTAAGGCCACAAGAGCTCTTTCCATTAAATTAAAAAGTCATGACAAACTTATAATTAATGAAATTATACAAACTCTCACCAAGTCTGAATTCTCAATACCCTTATGGTGCCACGAAAATAAAACTGACCAACGGCGGCTCCTGGGCGAGTTGGAATTGAAGCTGGATGAAGCCGGCTGTGGAAGACGGTTCGGTCCATTGCGCTATTCGGATCCCCGACGGATCCTCCACCCAGACTTCCCTCACCTGCATTCATCACGTGGGATTATTCATTCTTACGATTTCCGGCGTAAGATAGGGGCATTCCAGCACAGCATTATGTACAATGCTGATGGCTTTTGGTTGACAAACGCTTTGAATCAGAATGAAATCTGAAACTGCCCTGTCACTCCGATTATTTCTGTCATCTCGAAGACTTGGCATTTACCATGATGTTATATCTTGCCATGTGCCATTTCACATTCAGTAAGAGACATCATAGATGATCCTTCAAGGAAAGAGTCCATCCAGGTGTCTACCGATAATTACTTTGAGCAAATACCCAATATCTCATGGCACCAATCGTCACAAATTGACTCTCAGAATTCGAACCTGGTCGTCAAGAGGCTTGAGGGCAGCGTCGAGCACGAGGATCCTGAACCGGACGTCCTGCCCGGGAAGATAAAGNCCGGACGTCCTGCCCGGGAAGATAAAGGGACTTGTCCGTTTGAACAAAGAGGAGGTTCTGGTATTCCCTGATGTTCACCAACTCGCTCTCGTTCCCAACGTAGTCCGGCACCCCATCCAGGGTGAGTTGGAGGTGCAACCTCCCCCTCTGCTCCGGCACGTTAGGCACGGGAAAGTCCACGCATTCCTTGCTCCCTGTAGGATCCCATGCCAATCCATGAGGATGAGAATGCATGGTGTTGCATGTACAGCAATAGGAATGAGCTGAACAAAGAGCAGGAAATGCCATGCGACGGCCCGCTCCCATAGGTACTTGTTTCCATCCCCAACTCTACATTTTTTTACGTATTCTAATCAAAATATATGACTACTTAGATTGATTTAATAACTGAGAAGTGGCTAGTCCATCAGCTCCAATTCTAAACAGAACGATAGAATAACTTTCAATAATGGAAATTCAATATGGGTGGGGATATTGTGGCACCCACTGAATGGCCCGGGAGATTCAGGATTATTTTCCCATGTCCTTGATTATCGCTCCTATTCCATCTGCGTAGGTCTTTCAGTGATGTCCATCTCGTGCTCACGCTCTCCTGGTCCTTGGAGAGTGTTAGAGACGATCGGACCATGTTTTATTTTTGCCTTATTGAATTAGAGAGTTTTTCGCGCGACCTTCCTTTATGGTGATGAAACTTATCCTTTGCGTTGAATTGGAATGAATGCCTCGCTGGAATGATTTTCGAGCCGATTTGCAATATAGTTTCATGCCATTGTCATTAAAAGCAATGCAATCCATTGAATGATACAAGGAAAATTCGACACTGCTAAAGAGTCCCTGACCCAATCGAGTTTTGTTTCAAGGTCATCTCAAGGCCGTCATTCCAACGCGACTCCTTTGGGCTTCTCGCGCTGAATGCGGGGGCGGGGAATACCTTTGGTGAATGAATGGTCGAGGGTGGCCGCGAATGCATCCTCTCCTTCCCCCGTCAGAGTGAGCTTGGCGTTCCCCGGCCCTTCCAAGTTGAAGAGGGAGAGGCAGATCAGCTCGGTGGAGTTGGAGCGGAGAACCTTCGGCGCCGTCAGGAGGTATCCCCTGCGGGGTCAAGGGTGGACCGAGATGATAATTCCGTATTTCGCGTCTCGGAGTTCAGTGAAAGATTGAGGAGAAGGCTGTACGGCTAGAATGTTATCCCGATTCTGGTAAATCTCATAATAAATTACTTCATCTGTCAGTGAAGGAAACAGTTTCATTTTCTTTGCTCTACGTTCTCCTCTGCCCTTTCACAGCCTTTCAGCATTTTCCTTATTCAGAAACCCATTAATGTCCGGATGAAGCACCGAATGAATGCAAGTGAGGGTTTTTCTTCTCTAATGCCGAAACGAAAGTATCGATGACACACCCCCTCCCCCTACACAGCTTAAACTATAGGAGCTAGGAAAACATTTAAATTATATTCGGAATCCTTGTTCGATAATGCAAGTGTCTAAACTCCGAAATACTCACGCGGACGCGAATATTTTCGATTTTTGCGATGCGATGCCGATGTGAAAGCACATTGGAAACCAATTTCCCA
>CAJPEV010003380.1:13920-31367 GCA_905338385.1 Darwinula stevensoni | reverse complement strand
CAGCTACATCACGAGTCAGACTCCTTCGTCATTTCCAACTCTTCTCGACTCTACAGTTTCGACTGGCATTAGAGTTACGTTCTCTGGAAATTCAGCGAACCATTGCTTTGTTTTAAATATCGTTTTTTATTTTCGTTTCGTTGTTTCTCAAGTGGATGGCATTACCGTGATACTAAAACTTATTTCGAAGTCTTTGTGCATTAAAAATACATTCTTTGGACAAGGGTTAAGAGCGGAACGAACAAGGTATAAAGAACGGAAGCGAGATCCCACTTATAGTGGGATCTATAAGTGCACTGTTGATCTCCATTTCCCGATGACGTCATCAGGTCTCCCCAGTTCTTGGACCATCTGGCCACACTTCTTGGGAGAGGGAAGAGGTGTAGATTTCAGCCCCGCTAGGCTCACTTTTCCCTTGGCTGTGCTCCACCTTTCAGTATTCTTCTAAAACTGTTTTTTCTTGTCAAGAATTTAGTGTAACTCTCAGCGACTAGTTCTTACATTGATTACTTCTTCTTGCAGTATGACTGTTATTCAACGGCACTGAGAGTCAACGATATAGACTATGCATGGTGGATGGACCGTCACGGAGACCCCCAGTATTACTGGGTTGGGTCGCACGCAGGGGAACACGTTTGCAGCTGCGGTCTCACCGACGACTCCATAGACCCGAATTTGCCTTGCAATTGCGATGCAGAAGGCCCCTAGTGGGAATTGGACGAGGGGGCAATCACCAACGGAACAGCACTGCCCATCACGCAGCTCCGATTCGGCGGCCTTCAGTTCGACGCCCAGAAGGCGAATCATACTTTGGGCGGTCTGGTCTGCAGGGGCAAGGCTGCGTCGCCGGAAAACCCAGCAGAGTCCTGCTCGTCTCTGCGCCAAGCCGGACACGCTCACTCAGGTTATTACCTGATCAACACCAAAGAAGGGCGCTTGGATGTCGTCTTTTGCCGGATGGATCTGGAAGACACCGACGCGGATTTCCAGCTGAATACGGGTGCACGCATCGCAGAGGAGAGTGCCTATTTCGATGTCTATCGCACAAGTGACTTGTCAAGCGTAGGCATAATTACTTTCGAGGGGACCGAGGTGAACATAGGCAACGCGATGACTCCAAGCAACGGGACTTTTACAGCCCCCTTGGACGGCATTTATGCTTTCCATTTCCATTTCTTGGGCATCCTGAATCAAGATACTTATGTGGTTCTGAGACAAAACGAAGTACACAAGGGATGGACGTACACACCTAGTAGTAATTTATGGCAGAATTCAGGCAATTCCTTCCTCCTCAGACTTCATCTTGGCGACCAAGTCGACCTCTATTTGAATAGTGGAGGACTTCATTCAAACGATGTTGATAAATTTGGCCAATTTGTGGGATATCTGTTGCATCCCATGTAGATAAAATGGATCGCGGTCGGCCATATTGCAGTATGCTACTTTTGTCTCTGCTTATCGCTTGATTTTTTCTATGAACAACTGTATGCCAACTAAAACTACTCGAAGGCAAGCTGCATTTTGAATCTCCGTCACTGACATCGCCTAGAGTTGGGGCCTATGTCTAGCGTAGAAAAGGATGCCACCGCCCGCCCGAAATCCCGGTAGTAGCCGACAAAGAAAGGGGTAAAAAAAAAAAAGTGAGGGGCTATTGCTTCACGCCATGTGACAACAGGAGATGCCCCTAAACAATATTTCTTCTGCTCTCCAGTCCCATAACAGAAATGCTTTTGGTATGCAAATGAGCAGATTTATGTTTTTTTTAATCAAATATTTCCGCTTGATAAGGACCTGAGGTTGGATTTTTTTTTTCTCCCACTGGGAATCAAGTTCATATGAAAGGTCAATCATTGATATCAATATAACAGGTGGGAATCGTTGTGGCGCAATGGAAATAAGCAGGGTCCTGTCATCCAGTGGTCTGCACTTCGAATCCCTTACGGTACTTTATCCATTTTAAATATGGNAATCATTGATATCAATATAACAGGTGGGAATCGTTGTGGCGCAATGGAAATAAGCAGGGTCCTGTCATCCAGTGGTCTGCACTTCGAATCCCTTACGGTACTTTATCCATTTTAAATATGGGAACCAAATACCATAGATTAATTTATTCCTGTCATTGCATATCACCAGTTATACTACCAGAGACGATATATACCAGGGCCAGTCAATAAGTTTGGATCCTGGCATTTCCAGAAAAAAAATGCATGAGGATCAAGAATATAATGTCCTTGAATGTAGTCCTGTTGGAAAGGCACACATTTTTTACTGCGGTCATACAGTCGCGCGAAACAGGGTTGCAGACCATTTGATGCAACCATCTTCAGTGTTGCTGTCCGCATCGCTTGCACCTCCTCAACGTGATGAAAATGACGACCCATCAGGCGAAACTTTAGGCGCGGGAAGAGAAAAAGTGACGCGGAGCCGGTCTGACTGTACTCGGGCAAGTACGCGGCTTGGGGATGAACATTTCACCTTGTGCCTAACGAAGCCCCAATGACAAAATTGTGAGCCGGAGCTTTGTCGTCCAGAAATGGCCACCCTCCAGTCACGAGTCCACTTTCGGCGAATGGAATCGCCTAAACGTTGAAGGATATTTTCATATGATTTCCAACTCGTAGTGCACATTGGGCGTATTGTATCTCACATCGCAGCATAGGGAGTACGTGCCACTTAAAGATGACGCTAGACGCATATTCCTTTTATCCATGCAATAAATAGATAAATTTTCATCTCTTTCGCAGATGAAAATTAAGACGCACCCCAAGTATAGATTAAAACTATCTCCATCTTTTCAAGAGATAAACGCATATGCCACGGAAAGGAATGGAACATGTATTTGCGATCACCAACGGAACGGCATTACCCATCACAGAGCTCCGGTTCGACGGCTAGAAGGCGAATAACCCTCTCGGCGGACCGGTCTGCAGGGGCAAGGCTTTCCCTACACATTTTACGATGCGTCTATGAAGCAGATGCAGGCATCGATCGAACAAACCGAGTCGTGCGAGCAGCAAATAAGAGCGATGTGAACATGTTTGAGGTCTTCAAAATTCCCAGCTCCAACGAGGAGAAAGGAAGGGCTAGGGAGGAAGGAAGAGTATTGAGAAGTGTCAAATCTCCCAAATTGTTCAGTGGTCAGATACGATTAGACACACAAGATAAATTGTCAAGCGTCTGATTTGTTCAACTTTCCTAATTTTGTTAACCCCTTCGTGCTCCGAAACCCATGAACTCCTTAGCAACTTTCCCCTCATTCTGTGCGCATACTTTTTGCTTATGATATCTCTTATTGGATGAAATCCTCTTCCATTCCAGGGGGAGGGACTCTTATTCTTCGTTTACTTTTCCCTTGGCTGTACTCCACTTTTCAGTGTTCTTCAAAAAATGCTCTTTTATTCGAAGAATATGGAGGGACTGTTAGCAACTGCTGCTCAAGTTACTATTTTACGACGGCGCTGACAGACAGCAGCACAGACTATGTATGGTAGGTGGACCGTCACGGCGATTCACAGTACTACTTGGCTGGGTCGAAATGTAGGAGGTACTTATTAAGAATCACCTTGCTAATCGGGTCGAACGGATGAACCTTGCACGCATGTCTTGAAATAAGGGTTATAAAGACCGCGCGAGCGAGAAGGTGAAGTGCAGAGAGAGAGAGTGGAGCAAGGTAGTAAGATCAAGAGTAATGTAGAGTGAGTGTGTGTGTGTGTCGGGCTGTCTGTTGGGTCGAAAGCCATGTACAGGGTGCGTAAGAAGTTCTGTTACAAACTTTGGACTCACATAGAATGTCTCCCGGGTAGAATCTTTTACAAGCCTATGGGTGTGCGACTTGTATGGACATGTAGCTTAAAGTTGCAGATGAAGCAATGGTCTCATCAGTTCCTATCCAATGAAAGAATAACGAAATGAAGAGGATAAGGCATCCAGTTCGTGGACCATCTGGCCACACTTCTTTAACCATTAAGAGTCGGTTGACGCAAATACACGTCAGCCTATGTTAGCTCGGTCGACGTATCTCCAAACTCGAGTTTGATTAAATCCGTTGCATTTAAGGGATTTCCCCGAAAGTTTATCGGGAGGTTTCTGGCACCTATTGCATTCCCCCGCTCAAAGGGTTCCTTTCCCAAAGGCGCGGGTCTGTTTTACCGCGGTCGTGCAGTCGCGCGAAATAGGGTCGCAAACTCATGCAACCATCTTCAGCGTTTCCGTCCGTATCGCTTTCACCTCCTCAACGTAGTTTAACACGATTCGATGGGACACACGGAGACTGACCACTGTCCGGATGAAGGACGCTTTATTCGCAACATCGTTTGCGATGCTTTAATGAAGCAGATGCAGGCATTGATCGAGCAATCGAAGTCGTGCGAACAGCAAATAAGAATGAGTCGGGCCTGTTAACGTCTTCGAGATCTACACCCTTTCCACGCATGTGGATAATATGGTATGTTCCAAAATACTAACAATCATTAAATGCAATGAGACAGACGGAGAAGATTAGACCATTAACTCCTAAAATTTGTGTCATTTGTTTCATGCCCCGAAACCTGGGGACTCCATAGCAAGCTTCCATTCATTCTCTGCGCATTTTACAGGACGGTTCAAACGAATCTATACAACTTCAACAGCTTAAATAATCATAAGCCATTTAATTTTGATATACACTCTTTTGGAATGATGTATATTATTTAAATTTCTCTTCCTGGATTAAATCTTTTACCATTCTTGGGGGGGGGGGGGTGTAAATTGAACCTCCGTTAACCCAACTTTTCCCTAAATTGCGCTCAACAATTCAGTATTCTTCTAAAACTGTATTTCATTGGCAAGAATTTAGGGTAACTGTCAGCGATTGGGGCTTCCATGGAGCGCTTTACACTTGCAGTATGACTACTTTTCGGCGCCATTGAGAGCCCGTAATATACAGGGTGGCTGAAAAGTAACTCCCTATTGAAAATTGCTTATAACTTTTGTAAATAGTACCACATTTGCATGAAACAAAATGTATTGTGATCCTTACAGTGGTAGAATTTAATTGATGATCTTTGATTTCATCTCACAATGACGAGAGCAGCCCATAATGGCCCGTCGCCTGACACTGCGTGAGCGATCTCAGCTGGCCTCCCGTTACGAAATGTGGCAGTCCGTGGTACAGGTGCAGAGATGGTGGCGAAATGTTCACGGACTCCGTGCTTCAGTGGATGCCAAGACCATCAGGAACTGCCGTTCCAAGCTGATGAATACGGGATCTGTGGTAGATACTCGCAAAAGTGGTCGTCCCTCGACATCCAGGTCGGAGGAAAATGTGCAAGTGGTGCAGGATATGTTCATCCGAAGTCCCAAAAAGTCAACACGCCAGGCCGCTCGTGAAAGTGGCCTAACTCGCCACACGATCCAAACTGTTTTGTCTCGACATCCAGGTCGGAGGAAAATGTGCAAGTGGTGCAGGATATGTTCATCCGAAGTCCGAAAAAGTCAACACGCCAGGCCGCTCGTGAAAGTGGCCTAACTCGCCACACGATCCAAACTGTTTTGGAGAAGGAGTTAAATTTTCGTCCTTGGAAGCCGCATTCTTGTCAGGCACTCTCGGCGGAAGACTGTGATCGTCGGATGGAGTATGGGGAGATCATGCTTGCTTGGTATGCAGACTGGCCCCAGTTGTTTAACAACATCGGTTGGAGTGACGAAGCCGTGTTTCATGTGGGGAGATTTGTGAACCGCCACAATTGTCACTATTGGGCACGAGAGGATCCTGGGGCCACTGTTTGAAAAGATGCAAAATCGCCCTAAGGTCACAGTGTGGTGCGGCATGACATCCAACCAGATGGTGGGCCCATTCCTTATTCGGGACACAATGAATGCAGATCGGTACCTAACCATGCTGGATGATGATGTTTGGCCAATTGTGTCCACTTGGGACAACGTCAACAACCTCATCTTCATGCAAGATGGTGCCCCTCCTCATTTTGCACTCACTGTCCGTAAGGTCACAGTGTGGTGCGGCATGACATCCAACCAGGTTGTGGGCCCATTCCTTATTCGGGACACAATGAACGCAGATCGGTACCTAACCATGCTGGATGATGATGTTTGGCCTATTGTGTCCACTTGGGACAACGTCAACAACCTCATCTTCATGCAAGATGGTGCCTCTCCTCATTTTGCACTCACTGTCCGTGAATGGCTCGACATCCAATTTCCGGGACGTTGGCTGGGTCGTCGTGGTCCACATGAATGGCCAGGAAGGAGCCCTGACCTTACGCCATGTGACTTTTCCTGTGGGGGTGGGCGAAGGAGGAGGTTTACTGCACCAAACCAGAAACTCTGGATCAACTGGAGGATCGCATTCAGCATGTTCTGACCAACATACCACCGGAGTTCCTGCTGAAGTCAGTCGAGGTTATTCCCAGACGATTACAGAAACTGGTGGAGAACGCTGGTGCCTATGTGGAATTTTAACACTGCAGACAATTTCTACCATTCTACGGTCCACAGTAAAACTTGTTTCACTACAATCGACCAATAATTAGTAAAGTTATTAGCAATTTTCAATAGGGAGTTATTTTACAACCACCCTCTATATTAGATATTTAATACCTGAATTCAAAACACGCATTCTCCGGATGAAAGCTCTTGCATTGCGTTAAAAATGAAGTGGTATGATTGACAATGAAGCGCTTTAGTTGGATCAATGTCCAATGTAATTCACAAGATTGGCCAGAAGTGGCTGGCAGTTATCTAGGCTCTCCTAACCCAGTGAAAAGAAAGCCCAGGTCCTCTACCTCAATCATCAACTTTGAAATGGTCATTTGCGAAACTCCAGTCACGAAAAAACGTTTGCAAGGAAGCTGAGAATAATCCTCTGATGTGTCAATGAAATGATCCATGTCTTGATTCATTGTCGACGGCCCTACGAGAAGCATTAGGCGGGCGAAAAGTACAAAAACGTTGCCACACTGGAATCACCAACCCATCTCTCAGAATGCAGCAAAAAGCTATCTACTACTAACTGAAGTATGCAGAAGCCGTCGAACCTATTTACCGAGAGGGAGCAGAAAGTTTCTCCACTGGATTCGTAGTCGTCGCTGCTGCGAGCTACAGAGGCTAACTACGAGGGGATAATAAATGTAGTTCAAAAGATTGACGAAAAGGTCAGAATAAATTCCAATTACCATCAAAAACCAGTACTATGTCGCATTCTTTTAAAAAAATATTTACTGGTCTGTATGGAGAAGCAGGCATGCATGTGAAGTTCCACTTAGAAAAGGCCAGCAGTAACATCTGTAAAGCGGACCACGGATTTTCTTGGATGCTCGGAGAAAGAAACCGGAATCGCCAACATCCTATCTCTCATATCCTGTGAAGTCATCTGACTGCCCAGTTAGATTCCTGCGCGTTTCTAGTCCTCAAACGGCGCTTCGCCCGAGACGCTATCGTAACTTTGTGATACGACCAGTCGGAGCGATGCCGTCTCACAATATTTTCACTTTTTTCCACCAAAAATTTCCACCAATTTCGGACTTGTAAGTCCTTCCGTCTTTTTTTGAGCAGCTCGAAACATCGGAGTAACCGAGGCCTATTGTATGCATCACAGCATACGAACCGTGGGATTTCGATCGCATTCGCGAGCGACGAAAAGCAAAGAAACCTCACGTTTGAAGGCCGCCGAGTCGCTACATTCTTCTCACTTCTCATCGCATGCAAAGGGTCTGAATGGGCGCACGGAAAGGCGATTTCGCCACATCTAGAGGTCGGCGGAGGATTTCTTCATTCCATTCTTGAGCCTGTCGGTAGAGAAAGCTGGCTTAAGTTGCGAGAATCTGCGTTTCTGGGAGGTCCGAATGCTTTTGCAAAATGCGGGAGTTTCTTTTGTCATTCTATCATTAATGTGTAGGAATATTAACGTATGAATAGAAACGTAGAAATATAAAGTACCTGAGAGTACTTTCTATTCCATAGTGCCAGTGGCGTGCGACGGTCACAGCCACAGGTCATGCATATGTTCAACGGTGAATGAAAACAATATAAAAGAAGACCTACCATTTGTAGACAAAGGCCAACTGACTTGAGTTAAATAAAATGCCATCAATATGATGGAAGTGGACGCAAAATTAAACTAATACGGAATGTGGGGCATACTTATGATATAGGTAAACGCCACGTTTCTCTCTTCTAAACTGGTCATGCAGTGCATTACTTGCATGCCCTCACCATACGCCATTGTTTGCATGGAAGACCGTTGAATAAATTTTAACGGGTTCTGGGATGCGAGACCTTGGCTGATACCTGCATTGTGCAGGTATCAGCCACACTGACACTCTACAAAAGCCTGACATTCTACAAAAGGGTGCGGCAAGAGCTCGAACACCGTTTGGACATCGGCATTCATAAGTGGTTCCCACATGAAATTGCTATAGCAGGTAAAAAAATGCTTGCTCTTTCCTTTACTGTTTTAATCAATTCCTTTTATGCATTTTAAAGAGAGTTATTCATTTAAAAAATGCTTCCATACCTTTTGGGACACCCTGTATTTGTATATACAAGGTACGAGAACATTTATTTATATATTAATTTACTTATCAAATTCAGGCTTGAGACCAACAAACATGCAATGGGTAAGCTACAACATATTTGAGCTCGCATGGAGACGCACTCACAACAGGATGAGCCTCACGAATGCGAAAGATGAACTAGGCATCGATTGGTAACAGCAAACTGAGCAAACTTGGGGGGGGGGGCGCGAACTTCGGCCTTGACGTTTTTCTCAGAATTCGGGAGTTTTAAGATCTAAATTAAGTATAAAAAAAAAGGGGAAAAAGGAAGAAAAGTAAACAAACCTAGGAATTTCCAAGAAAAACCTATCAAATATTCTAAGAAATTATTTTAAATATCAGACTTATCAGTATAAGATTAATCATCGTGTTATGTGAGGGTTTAATTTAAATACAATATGCTTGATTCCTACTTGCAATGTCGCGGGCAAATCACCAATTATATGATTAAAATATTAAGTTAGTAAGAAACTACAAAAAATAATTGAGAGCAAGTGTGCAGGCCTACACTTTTGCTAATAACTATGAAGGTAGGGCTGTCACGATAGGTCGAAACATCGATACTACTATCGATGGTTCAAGGTATCGATAGTTTCTTCGGCCATCGTCATGTATAGGCAACATTTTTGAAGGGGAAATGTTCCATTGGATTGAGGCGAGTAGAAGTGCAATACAGTCCGTCTGGGCGGAGAAAGAAAGAGGCGATGTGACCCGCATGGTCTTGCAATTTCTTATCACGATCAAATGCCGGGACTGACTATAAGAAAGACGGGAAGGAAACGTTGGAATCGGAGACAGGAAGTGGGAAAGGAGAGGGTGGAAGTCCAATAACGTTCTCTTCTGTTTCAGTCTTCCACTTTACGCTACGCAATTTACTCCCTTCATTTAAAAACGTACATTGGTTAATTCCCCTCTCTATATTTCTGCCTTTTTCTTTAGTATGCAAGTTTGCGAATTTTTTAACTTGCACTGCATAACAGGCATTTTTACCTCTTTACTGCAGGCAAACTGAAAGTGGATTTTCTTTTACATGGACCTTTAAATATGGGCTGTAACGATGTTTCGGTGACTACTGGTATCACACCATCGACATATCTGTCGGTGCCAATGTCCAAAGAAGCCCTTGTGGAACAAAGAAAAAGAGAAAAAAAAACTACGTGAACGGGCAAGGCAACTGATTCTCAACGGCAATAAGAAAAAATTACGGCAGTCCTGATGGATCCATCTATGAAAGAATATAATTTTCGATAGTTGGAGGCTTCGTAGGCTTCATTACTCGTTGCGAAGGTCGCACCTTCCCCCCGAAGGTGTGACCTGACCCCGATATTGATCGGGGGGATCATTATCGTGAGATAATGGAAGACGGATGGAGGTCCGCGACCCGACGGAGGCAAGAAACGACGAAAGTCAAACCTCCGTCCGACCGCGGCAGAAAAAGATTCAGCACCCCCCACCACAGAGGGAGGGGGAGCCTCCCCCTCCCCGCGAGTGCATCGGTACGCTATCGATAGGTCAGGTCGATGCATCAATGTTCAGAAAACTGCCATCCTTACAGCCCTACAATAAAGTATTTTTAAAAGAACCTAAGAAAATAAAAAAAACAATAAATTGCATAACATATTCGTGTTACCTTTTTCATACCTACTTACTCGAAATTATAGTCAGTTTCTAATGAACGGGACCGGTGGGGGGAGGGGGGGGGGGGGGGGGGAAAAAGGGGGTAACATATTCGTGTTACCTTTTTCATACCTACTTGCTCGAAATTATAGTCAGTTTCTAATGAACGGGACCGGTGGGGGGGGGGGGGGGGGAGGGGGAATAGGGGGGCGCGACCTGAAAAGTTTGCGCACCGCTGGTCTAGAAGATGGTAGCATGGAGAGGCTGGGACCTTACATTGTTCCTCAAATCGATCTGATATCCATGATGAACAGGAGTAGATGGAACAGGGTGAAGCTCCAGTCGACCAAGTGGCAAGGGTGCACCTGAGACATTGGCTCTACCTCATGGAAACCGCACACACACCTGAAAAATCATGGAAATCTTGCGCTGAAAAATCATAGAAAAATCATGCCACAAATGCAAGCAAAGGACATCATCAACACATTGGCAAACGGTGCAGCAGCCAAGTACAAAAATAGTTCTTCTGAGTCGAATTTATATGTTACTTGATGAATGCATCAAGGAACAGCCTTGAGCTATGAGACTATGAAAAAAAAGCTAACACGAATAAAAAGCATGTTTCTTTCATTTACTGAAAAACATGTTTGCTCGAAGGGATGCTGGCCATATGCAGGGATTTAATAGGTCACATGCAGTATCACAAATCTAATGTATGTTATCTTACGGACTCCAAAATCAGATTTAGTCCATATACAGGGTATGGGGAATAAAAGAACAAGGACTTTCAACCCAAACATATCCACTCACAATAGAGCTATTTTCACAAAACTTCCTCTTTGCATATATTAGTATGTTTCCAACTGATTCTTCAAATTTCACTTGAATTTGTTGAGGCAAAACGATATTATCAGCAATTATTGAAAAGAAGTTAGGCATTGAGAATGGACAAGAGTTCTCGCTGGCAGAGGAGTGGAGGAAGCACTCAAGCACTGTCCCTCCTGCTCATCAATACCACATCGAACTCCATTTCCGTTTTTCTGTAAACAATTGCCAGCCCCCAGCAGTTGGACATGTGTTAGATGACCAGTCCTCAATGTGTTGACATCTGATGAGGGGTTAAGTTCCTGTGTGTTTGGTGTGTGGGAGTATACAGTATATGAGCACAAATTACAGCAGATAATTATGAAACAAATTGTTAACTTCGAATTAAGACTTTCTTTTGATCAACATACATATTCATACCACATGTAACTTTTTTACACTCACATACCCAAGAAATGCAAAGAGAAAGAAAAATGCAGTCCATGTGTCAGCATCTCTTTGGTTGCCAATCTTGGGCATTTCAAAAAGACACCTCTAAGTCATGTGGCTAGACATTCAAAAACTTGCCTAGCAGACCATGTAGCAGACATTATCTAAAAACACGAATGGCCCCTTACAACTCGGACTGTAATCCAAAAGATTTCTGTAAGCTGAGTCCACTTGAAAAAAGTGTTGGAAAAACAGAATCCAGTAGCCTGAATTAATTAAGACTTATGCTGAAAGAAGAGTGGAACCATATTCATTTAATGTAACCAACCAGCAAACTCAAAGACTGTAGGTTGCTTTCAGTAAGAACAGGAGAAATAAAAAATACTTAGCAAGTAGTGACAGTGAATCATTTTGTCTCATTAAGATTCAGTTGATACCATGGGAAATTAAAATATTGTTACAGGAAACACAAGACTTTGAATTGGAGTGAATATTTAATGCCAACCCTGTAGTACAAGAAATTGTGCAAAAATTGCTGATGACAGATACAAAATCCTGTCTGTACAAGGAATAATGGATCAGCAAAGTTGGGCATGAGTAATAACAACTTGCTTGAAAAAAAAAAAAAAAACAAGATATTAGAAACAGCATTTAGGAGAGAAAAAAAAGGAAATAGAATCCAACAGACCTAGACATAGTACTCAGCAGTATGAGTGAAAGGGCCAAGGACACCATTGATGAAGGACTTGGAATGAGCAGTATTAAGCAGGCTCTTGCAACTCATCAGCTGGGTGATCTTTCCAATCCCCTTGCCCTCCCTACACTGGGACACTTCCTGGTAGTAGAGGAACATAAGGCGCTGATACTGGTTATGGTCCCTGTGACATGCCAACAACAATGTCCTCAGCCCACCAAGCTGCAAGTTACATTTGGTTCAATTCCATTGCATCTGTTTCTCATGAAGGGCAGGTCTGTGCTGAGAACAGTGATGGAAAATTTTCAAATTTTTCAGTGACTCCCAAAGTCAAAATCTAGCTTTTTTTTTAGAAAAAAAACTTGGCTTGAGTTGCCAACCCCTAACATTTTTTGTTGCTACTCAAATGAAATCAAAATCACAGACCAAAACACTAAATGTTTCCCTATTAATATTTAGGTCACATCATGAAAGTAAATGACTGCAACATATTTGTGTAATTGAAACCAAATATGCAGGTAACATGTACTTTGGAAATTTATATTTTAGCAACCGAGCTCTCTAATTAAATACCACTCAAACATCCAGCAAAGCCAATCTTCCAAGTGAAATCTATATATGTTCAGTTGCATTTCAATTGCTTTCAATTGACTTACAATTTGCACGTCCACAGAATGAGACTGATATTTTCATTCAGAACTCTGGATCTTCTCCAATCCATGCCACAGGAGGACCTCACTCTGCTGGTTTTCTCCTCCAGAATCAGGTTTGATTTGAGACATCTCTGTGAATCTCCCCACACCATAGAGTAGTTGCACCTGAGAACCCAATTATTTTCTAAGTTACTGAAGTGGTCATTCCCATTTGCTGATGGATGAATGAAGTAAATTTCACTTTGACAATTAGGAATTCAATCCAGAACAAAAATTTTTCAAACATAGGGTCACTGAACTTCAAGTGGATTTCATGGTGTAAGAATCATTCACATCCAGTGAATTCCAACTCTGTCGAAATTAATAAATAAATGAATTCTGACAGTTGGAATTCACTAATTCCACCAATTCCACCAATTGCTTGACAATTCAACCAATGGTGGAACTGTCAAGCAATAGAATCATGATCATTCACCAGCAGATAATTATACAATATTTCATACAATATTAAAAATTATTTAACTTTCATCATACAGCATTTAAATGCCCCTGTGTTGCTTCACAGCCAGTATTTACCTGTGGGTATTTAAATATGAAGTGCAAACACATGCAAGCTTTTGGAGAAAAATTAATTTCTCAGAAACTATTGATGGTAAAATGAGGAAATAAAAATCATATTTACAAAAACAATTCCATTAGGCAGTCTGGTAATGCATTTAGCAGTAAGTATACTTAGGTATCAGACTATAAAGGTGAAACATCCCAAAGCAACATGTTTCTTGATCTTGCTAATCAGCTATGACATGCATAAAACTAAAATTTTGTACTGGCTGAAAGTAAAAAAAATCAAACCATCACCAGTAAACTACTCAAACAGGATTGGAAATTCACAGCTACTTGTTACATGACCCTTTCCTTGAAAATTTCAAAGAGACTAATACAGTCCAATGCTAAATTGAAAGTAAAAATGAATTTTAATAAAATATTATCAGTCTAGCTACAAAAGATGGAATAAGGGCTGAAGGACAAATACAGTGGTGATTCATGAAGCTCAGATCATCAGGAACAAGAGCCGAGCAGCACAAGTTAGGCGATGAAGGAGCAGGACTGGCGAAGAGACCCTCGATGGAGCAGACCCACATGAAGTAGTGGCTGGCTAAGATGGTTGACCCCATGCTGTTTTTTGGCATTTTCCAGCCAGGGTGTCATGAGCCTTCCTGAGACCCAGGAGATCCAAGGACAGGCAAAGCATTGACTTCAATATCTTCTCCCTGTCCTTGTTATACCCTGGAAGGAAACATAAGTGATCAATCACACAGATCTGGAATACCTTCCAAAAGGAAAACAGGTCACAACATAGACCTGATGGAAAACAACAAAATAATAACTAATCATATATACTAAATATACTTTCATGGGTTATAGAGAATATTCAAAGCAAGGAACCTAAAATAAAGCTATAACTTGGCTTGGTTTCTTTCTCTGTTCTATTTTTTATTGGGAGACTTTCCAAAATTTAACTCGCTTGTACTTGTTTGAAACTGGTTGATCTTAACCACTCATATCTTTCAAGAGAGGCACATGAAATCATGAACAATTCATGCTTGTGCATTGTTTTGAAGCATTCAAACTTGTGCAAGGGACTCATGTGAAATGTAACATTCAAGACTGCAAGGAAAAATGGACAACCCAGCAGCCATATCTCACGACAAGCTTAACCCTCATCCAGGCAAGCTTTTTTACAACCTATTCCGGGCAAGGTGAGTCTGTCAGACTCACATGTAAGGCCGTTTGCTGCGGTTACAGTATGTATTTCTTTGTAAATTTCTTTGTATTTTTGAAGAGCATGAACAAGGTGACAAAGTCACGAAAGCTCATTTTTCTACGAAAAAAATAATGACAGTAATAGACCGAAATATGTCGTAGTGAGTCCAGCGGACTCACCTTGCCCGGATTAGGGTTAATGGAGTCTTCATTCTTTGGAGGGGATGATTGGAAAGGGAAAATACAAATTAGCTTCACAGCTTCCATCATTAATGTTACTTAATGCTGATACCAATACTTGCTGGGATTTGGCAATTGAACAAATATGGCTGCACCTCATCATAAAACAAGTAGAATCTGGTCAGAGAAGGAAGAAGGCCTTGTGAGAGAGAGGCAAATAAGAGGATCTTAAGATGAAGGGCATGATTGACAGTTCTGGTGAGGAGAGAGGACTTGTACAAACCCTCCTGCTCCAGAAGTCAAGCAACGACCACATTCACTGAGCTGCTGGAATCCACCATTTCCAGGTGGGCATGGGTGATANCATCTATGAAATATATTATCATTTTCATATGCAGATGGTCCATGACAGCATGTCCAGCAGCCCTACATGAACATGGAAGTACATCATAGCAAGTCACAAGATTGCATGTAGCTCATATGGAAAAAGCTTCAAAATACCTCAGAAGGTGTGTTGAAATGTCCTGTGCAGATGCAGAGGCAACAGAGACCAGGAAGGGTGGTCCAGCTCCACAGCTCACTTGGCTCCTCTTAACCCCAGGAGGCTGCAAGCCAGCAGCAGGGACAGTCCACCCAATGAAGATCCTGCAAATATTCAATCATCCTCTCAATGCTCCATCAGATCCAATGCAGTTTTTGTATTAGCTTAAGTAATCCAACACTAATAATGTCATAAATGTAATGTTGACTGAGGTCCTCATTTGTCTTTCTTTACTCCCACATATTCATTGGAATCCAGAAGGAATATTTAGAAAAGATGAGCAAACCCACATTCTTGGCTTCGTTTGGCTAAAAAATATTGAGAGACAAAAAGAATTACTCTCAAAAGGACTACAGGCATGGGGCTTCACAGCAGAAACCTCTCCATATCAATTATGGGGGTTGTTGATGGTGCTGTGAAGGCATATTCATCATATAATCCTAAAAATAAGGACAGTGCCCACTCCAGACTGTTGAATCAAATTTGTGGCAATTTTGTGATAAAATGCTACGTGGATGATAAAGTCAGAATAAAGACAGGAGGAGACAGAGAATAAGCTGGTTGAATGTGATGCCAAATGATGACTGGTATACAAAAACTAATAGGGTATATTTATGTTGATTGTAGCAAATGACAATCCAAATGGTACAGAGCCTAGATACAAGTGGAGAGGGATAGAGCTCTTACAAAGAAAAGAATCTTCTCTCCAGGATGATGGCTTCATATTGCATATCTAGCAAGGAATATGAAGAATGACTTTGAATCCCCTGGACCTCTGTGGGGAAGTAATTTGTCCTTGAGCCTGCCCAGAACAACGTCTCAGTATTAGCACTAGTGTGCAGCATGAGTGTTTTCCATTTTTGTTTTCACGGTTTACAGGTACGTGAACCAATAACTGGGTCAGAATCCTTTTGCCTTCCTCGAAGGAGAGAGAATCCTAGTTCCTCAGTTAAGTCTCAGTGACCATTTTTCTGCATCACACAGACATTCCTTCGACTTTGCCTTTTGATTTTTCCTAAAGTCATGAGGATGGATAGTAACCTCCAGTCATACCCCCAGAGTAAAACAGGCTTGACAGAGATAGATACTGACCATGATTGTACTGCCTCTATGGAGTATGCAGGTTGAAGGGATTCAATGCACATGCACCCTTTGTTCCACTCAAAAGATCCTCATTACCTACCAGTAATGCTACCATTTGTAAATCATCATCTGGTCCTCATGTCGTTGGTTATAATTTAAGCTGGCCAAAACACTATAATTGCCAAATACACATGAATTCTTCTGCAGGAAAAGATACACTGCTATACTTTAAGCTAGGCTTCCAAAAAAATACATGCTGACTCCTTAAGGATCTCATCAAAGAGAATAGAGCATGTTTCATCATTCCTGGTGGAAAAGATCAGGAGATTCAGCCCTTCCAGAAGGGGGCCAGGCAGGACCTCTCACCAAACTTTTTGATTATAGTTACAAGGTATGACTGATAAACAATGATCTGAGGGGCATGGGAATCAAGTTTTCTTCATGCATAATGGCCCTATCTTATTGAGACTGCAGTGGATTGCAATTGGTCTGATGCTGCTTTCTTAGCTTATTACCTGCTCTGAAAAAGGTAAGTGCTTGGTAGACCAAAAAGCAGGTTGCCAGAACAGTAAGCACAGGATTCTTGAGGTAAAAGGTCAGCCAAAGAAGGCAGGGTCCAGGACCAGGGTCATGCCATGTGTCAAGAATCAATGCAAAAAGGTCTGACAGATTTCCAGGGATTAACTGTGGATGCCAAATCCTGCTGGCTAGAGGCATTCACACTGGGCATTGAAAGAACTTCATAGGTAAAATACCTGCATATGAAAACCTTCCTGTGAAATGGGAAACCCAAAAATAAATTGAGAAATGCACTCTGAGATAAAATAGACTCCCAACCCCCTAGCAATGCAGCACTTCAACTTTAACCACAAGGCTCAGAGTGGAGTCGTTTCTTCTGAGTTAGTAATATCAAGCACTGATGACAAGGAATAATTACTTCCTTGACTTCAATAAAAATATTTACATTTAAAACTGAAAAAAAGTTGTTTAAATGGAGTACTAAAAATATGCGAGACTTCCACTGACACCCCACTGAAAAGCCATGAAAACTTTTCAATATATCAGACTATTCAAACATGAAAAAAGTTGCTCCTATTAGTTGTACTTCT
>CAJPEV010003380.1:0-13896 GCA_905338385.1 Darwinula stevensoni | reverse complement strand
ATGAGCAAACCCACATTCTTGGCTTCATTTGGCTAAAAAATATTGAGAGACAAAAAGAATTACTCTCAAAGGGACTACAGGCATGGGTCTTCACAGCAGAAACCTCTCCATATCAATTATGGGGGTTGTTGATGGTGCTGTGAAGGCATATTCATCATATAATCCTAAAAATAAGGACAGTGCCCACTCCAGACTGTTGAATCAAATTTGTGGTAATTTTGTGATAAAATGCTATGTGGATGATAAAGTCAGAATAAAGACAGGAGGAGACAGAGAATAAGCTGGTTGAATGTGATGCCAAATGATGACTGGTATACAAAAACTAATAGGGTATATTTATGTTGATTGTAGCAAATGACAATCCAAATGGTACAGAGCCTAGATAGAAGTGGAGAGGGATAGAGCTCTTACAAAGAAAAGAATCTTCTCTCCAGGATGATGGCTTCATATTGCATATCTAGCTAAGGAATGTGAAGAATGACCTTGAATCCCCTGGACCTCTGTGGGGAAGTAATTTGTCCTTGAGCCTGCCCAGAACAATGTCTCAGTATTAGCACTAGTGTGCAGCATGAGTGTTTTTCATTTTTGTTTTCACGGTTTACAGGTATGTGAACCAATAACAGGGTCAGAATCCTTTTGCCTTCCTCGAAGGAGAGAGAACATTTTTGTCATAATCCTAGTTCCTCAGTTAAGTCTCTGTGACCATTTTTCTGCATCACACAGACATTCCTTCGACTTTGCCTTTTGATTTTTCCTAAAGTCATGAGGATGGATAGTAACCTCCAGTCATACCCCCAGAGTAAAACAGGCTTGACAGAGATAGATACTGACCATGATTGTACTGCCTCTATGGAGTATGCAGGTTGAAGGGATTCAATGCACATGCACCCTTTGTTCCACTCAAAAGATCCTCATTACCTACCAGTAATGCTACCATTTGTAAATCATCATCTGGTCCTCATGTCGTTGGTTATAATTTAAGCTGGCCAAAACACTATAATTGCCAAATACACATGAATTCTTCTGCAGGAAAAGATACACTGCTATACTTTAAGCTAGGCTTCCAAAAAAATACATGCTGACTCCTTAAGGATCTCATCAAAGAGAATAGAGCATGTTTCATCATTCCTGGTGGAAAAGATCAGGAGATTCAGCCCTTCCAGAAGGGGGCCAGGCAGGACCTCTCACCAAACTTTTTGATTATAGTTACAAGGTATGACTGATAAACAATGATCTGAGGGGCATGGGAATCAAGTTTTCTTCATGCATAATGGCCCTATCTTATTGAGATTGCAGTGGATTGCAATTGGTCTGATGCTGCTTTCTTAGCGTATTACCTGCTCTGAAAAAGGTAAGTGCTTGGTAGACCAAAAAGCAGGTTGCCAGAACAGTAAGCACAGGATTCTTGAGGTAAAAGGTCAGCCAAAGAAGGCAGGGTCCAGGACCAAGGTCATGCCATGTGTCAAGAATCAATGCAAAAAGGTCTGACAGATTTCCAGGGATTAACTGTGGATGCCAAATCCTGCTGGCTAGAGGCATTCACACTGGGCATTGAAAGAACTTCAAAGGTAAAATACCTGCAAATGAAAACCTTCCTGTGAAATGGGAAACCCTAAAATAAATTGAGAAATGCACTCTGAGATAAAATAGACTCCCAACCCCCTAGCAATGCAGCACTTCAACTTTAACCACAAGGCTCAGAGTGGAGTCGTTTCTTCTGAGTTAGTAATATCAAGCACTGATGACAAGGAATAATTATTTCCTTGACTTCAATAAAAATATTTACATTTAAAACTGAAAAAAAGTTGTTTAAATGGAGTACTAAAAATATGCGAGACTTCCACTGACACCCCACTGAAAAGCCATGAAAACTTTTCAATATATCAGACTATTCAAACATGAAAAAAGTTGCTCCTATTAGTTGTACTTCTGATTCTAATAACTGTAACCCACCCAGTTGTTGAAAGCTAAGCAATGAGTAAAAATGTACCTAATTTTAACAATGTGACTCAATCTGGCCAGTATGAAGAAACATTTTTTTAATTCAAAAGTTTTCTTCCACGAAAATTATTTTAATATAACTCTGAATATTTTCTGAAAATAAATCAGCTTTATCTCTCCATGTATGCACATCTTTCACAAGGAATTGCAGATCCCATATCCACTGGATGAGACTCTGGGTCTCATGAGGTCAAATCCGAAATTCTACATTGCTTAAAGGGAGAATTTATCTGCCCATTTACCTACCAAAGAATCCCAGCCCAGGCCTCTCAGAGATAAATCCATCTAAAACTCTAGGTCTCCAACATCGAATACAACACTCTGCAGGATCCAATGGCTTACAACTCTGCATAATAAATGCTCGAGTTTACTGCCCACACCTTCACTTCCCTCGTTTATTTCATTCTCACCTCCCAATGATTAAGGATAAATGACAATAAATAAAGCACGACAAATTTATGAGCTGAATCATTCCCAACACCTATCCGTTACTGAAAGGTCTAACGTTAGCTTTAAATCATAATTAAACTGATGTGTTGCAAGCAAACTTTAGGCCTTGAATGGTCGTGCGAAGTTACACGTAGGCCTCCCGTTAACCTAAAATCGATGCAGATTGGGGCGAAAGCGCCTACTTCTTTCCAGTTGGGGCAAGAAACCCCTCGCGTAGTCGTGGGAAATCCTGGCGGAAAGGGATGGGCGAGGATTACATGCTTTTCCCTCCGTTTCCGGGCGACCACGTGCTCTCACAAAAAGTGGACGCCATTGCCCTTGACTTCGCACGTGGGAAAATGAGCGGGCAAATCCCGATTCCCATGGTGACGTCACGTCCACGAGGAGCTACTACACGCGCTTGAGACGCGATGTCTCGTTACAAGGGCGAACGACTTCCGCGGTGGAGGCTAAGATGCATCCAATCTCGAGATCGAGAGGAAGGCGCGCGTCGCCATCCGCTGCTTCTGCTGCCCGCCGATGGAGTCCAAGTATCCTGGGGATGTTTTTCACGAAGAAATATTTTAATATTTTTAATATTTTTAATATTTTTAATATTTTTAATATTTTTAATATTTTTAATATTTTTAATATTTTTAATATTTTTAATATTTTTATATTTTTATATTTTTAATATTTTTATATTTTTAATATTTTTATATTTTTATATTTTTATATTTATAATATTTTTATAATATTTTTTTTCAACCGTTTCTCCGTTATTTCAGATGGCAACGAAGCGATGAAAACCCTCCGACAGGCAAGTATTCCTTTCTGTGACGAACCCATGTGCACATGTGTGTGCACATGTGCACATTTTTCATTCAGATCGTTCGATTTCATGATTTCGCACGCGTTTGAAATGAACCTATTTTCATTTTTTTGCATCACAACAACCTATCCGGTTTCACCGCAAACAGTAAGGGGAACATATTTATTTTGCTTCGTTACTGTCGGAACGGAAACCTACAAGTGCTTCAAAACAACCCTTCGACCATAATAAGGCTGAAGTTTTCCCAATTTTTTTCTTCGGAAAAGTTTAAAGCAGGTAAGCAAAATCTTCCTTTAAGGACTTGAAAGAAACCAATGCCCCTCCTAGGAAATATTATTTACGCGCCAATCGTGCCAATTACTTCGTACTTTGCAAATTGTTTTTCCTCCTTCCAGAGTGAAAAAAAAGAGCATTATCGGAATAGGGATTTCTGCAATTAATAATTAATAACACACTTTCGGCTCAGCTTAGAATGAGTACTATAATTGATCGGTTGTAAGTAGCACACTTCACAGAAAAAATATGCTGAAAATGGGGGTTTTCCTCAGTGATTCATCTGAGATGCACAGGGCCTTGCTACGACTTCTTCGTTCCCTCCGACACGTATCGAGACGCTGACGCCAGAAATGACCTTTTCGCGCTCGTTCACATCTCGAAAAGCGATATTCATCCGGTTCGCAGATCCACAGAGGCAACTGCGTCGTGGTCGGGGATGTCGATGCTCTCACACCATTGAGTCTTCGCAGTGGCGTGCCCAAGGGGCGGGGTTTTGGGGATCATAACCCCCCCCCCCTCCCCCCTTGGAGTCAATTTTACAGGTTTGATTCGCCCAAATTTCTTAATTTGGCAACAAATACATGGTGGGTTACCAGTTGTTTCATATGGTAACCCCCCCCTCAATTCGGATTTCCTGGACACGCTACTGAGTGTTCACTGTCATGAGGACCTACGGTCTATTTAAGTGGACCCCATGCCACGGATGAATTCCTCGAAATCGAACAATCATGATGGCTCGTTGCATTCGATTAAATTTAATTTTCGGCGCCCAGAGTCAAATTTCTCGTTTCTTCAAGCATACATCGCCCACCCACTCTGATTTCAGAAGCTTCTTGCCTCCTGAAGCACGGCTCACTCTTTGGCCCGATCGTCGTTCGAATTACACGAAAGCCTTCTCTCAACTGAGACGTTCATTCCTTTCTCACGTCATCCCCAACGTCTGCAGTGCGCGCCTCTGGCGTCGCTCCTCGAACCAATCACGCTTTCGCTGCCGGATGGCAAGAAACGGCGGAGAACATCCTCGCGAGGATCTGCAGGAGGAATGGTGGAGGCATTCGTCCCCCTGTGCCTGCTGTTCCTCGGTCGCGCTCCTCGAGATTCACCGGGTTTCATCACGTTGATGGTGTGTCCATTTTTCCCGCTTGGATTTTTCCTCGAAAACATGCAGCTTGCAGCTAAGGGTCGCACATACATCTCTATAATAATAAAAATTTCGTCCTTCGCATTCATGCCTTGGTCATTCTGAATCGATTCAACGCACAACAAATTAAATATCGCCTCCACCCCACTAAGTAGGAATTAAATTTGGTGAACAAGTTGGGTTTCTTGATGAGTTACTTCTGATACGTTCACGACAGTGCAAATATTCTCCTGACGATACAGAAAATTTCTGTAATTTTTTAAAAGTTTCGAGATTTACTGTCCTCCAATGCACATGACCTACGCCGACGTCTGCCTCTTCACCTGCACTCGCTTATATCTCGAGAGGAGAGTGCATGCGGTTCATACAGTAAAAGCCTATGAACCCCAGAAGTGACGTTTCAAGTTCCTTTTGTGCCATTTTAAGAGCGATTTTCATGAAAATCCAATCAAAACGAAGGTCGAATGCACTTGACCTTGCTGTTTGATCTTCATATGAGAAATTTCGCATGGGCACTCAGAAATGACTGAGAGATTGGAATTTAATTTACATTTCATCACCAAAAAAATAAAAATTTTTTAATAATAATAATAATAACAGAACAAAAACAAAAAGCACAAATGTCTAAAGCGAAAATACACAATTAGGTTTAGGGCCGTTCATTCCAATTTTTGTAGCATCATGGAAGATCATGAATCCACTTCATCCCGGTCGAAGCTCGTATCGATATTTTCAACAGCACAATTTGTCGTTGGTCATCAGAAAATAATTACAGCTTCTATCATTTTAGAGCCAGAAGGCTGAAATTTGGTATGAAAACTTCAATTGTGTCACCCTATAAGCCTACCAATGTTACTCAGAATCGGCAGCCTACAAAGAGATTGACGACTCGTCAAAAATGACAGCATTTTGGCGAATGTCACTTTCGTCGAATATCCAAGAAAAGTCTTCGAAAACACGTAGAACATCGAAATCTTGGAATTCATACGAAAAATTGAGCCAACGAGTCGACTGTGTCATGACCCGAGGCAGACCGGGTAACTTTTCTTGCTCTCATCGATGGGGAGATCGATAGTGTTCGAGACTTAGACCACGTTGAAATATGGTTCCCGTTCTAAACGGTGTGCCCAGGCTGGTGAATGCGTGCAAGACACGATGGAGAGTAGCGAACTCCGTTTTCGGTGTTTCCCGAAAGGGGAAAAAGGCTGCTGGTTCTCTCTGACCTGCAAATCGCCGACCGTGATTCGTGGGGTGCATCCTTTTTCGTCAGTTACAAAAAAGCGCGATTTTGGGGAACAGTTATTAATTTACTCTTTCTGCGGACCACCGTTTGAGAAACACCGGTGTACATGCACGTGGATCCGATATTGAAGAGGTGGGGAAGGAGAAAGCGAGGACTGCTTAACGGATTCGAAGGGGACCAAAGACCTGGCACTTGCCCCTGTGGGACACAAGATGGCGCGCCTGTTGCAAACGCCATGCCGTCATCAAAATAACTCGTTCACCAAATCAGCTGAGATACGATCGTCTAGTAAGCACACGCAGAGCTCACATCGGCCGCCCTGTACTCCAAGTATTTCGCTGCCCTCATCGAGAAAACGAATTCCGTTTGCCGCAGCAAGCATTTTCCTGGCAAAGGAATCGATCGGAATGATTGCCACAATGGGCTCGTTATAATGCGAATCTCGACGATTTGACCGCAAGATGCTTTGCGGACGACTGCCAACACTCGGCGAAAGTCACCGCCCGGCCCAACTAATTTGCCACCGAAACGGCGGTCATCCTCCGTCAAGTTTCGCAACGCCCGTTCGATCGCTGCCAATGCTTCAGCGGGCGCCATCGGCGCTTCGACCCATACGATGTCGATCGCCTGGTGTGTGCGCAATAAACGACACGTTTTATGCGTGAGCAGATCCGATGGCAAGTTGAAGAACGTGAGACGCGTCATGAAACGGAGCAGCAGAATTGCAGTAATATCAGTTCACGCAACGGCGAGAGCATTCTCTCCCGTTCCACGTAAGATAGACGATCGTGAGAGACTGACTGACGCTAATTCTAACCATGTTCTCGATACGATGAGAAGCGGAAACTCGATACACGAATATCTGTTAGATTGCTGACTCCAGAAATATTCCGACTTGGGGGTACATGCCCTGGGGACACCTTTCGGAGGGACTGATTTTGTAAGCCTATGCATAACCCAAAGACGGAGGCTTAGGCCTACGCCATTCTCATGAGTACACTTTCTCCAACGAAACTGGAAGGAACTTGCATAGCTGTTATTTGACCGACACCAGTGAAAGTCGGACTTCGGAGGTACATGCTTTGGGGTACATTTCCGATGGGAGGGGGGGGAGTTGATTTCCTAGGCTTAGGCCCATCCTATGGATGCATGCATAGCCTTACACCTCTCTTCTACTTTCTTCCTTCAATGAAACCGAACACTGACAGCTGTTGGGTTGCAGGCTACAGAAACACTCCGACTGTGGGGGGACATTTCGAGTGGAACCGATTGCGGAGGCCTACACCATTCTTGACCCATTCGCATACAGGAACTTCTCGGCCTATCCGATCGAGAATCCTACTGGAATAGCCCGAGGCGCGAGGCCTTTCCGCCTATGCCATTCTAGGTCATAGGCTAGGTAGAGGGACAAAGCTTGATGTATGTTCGCTTGAGACTTTCAATATTTGGATGTCTTCCGTGGTTGACCATCACACACACAGCAGGTGTACGGTAAGGAAACAAGGAAGAAACGGTGAAGCTACCAGTCCAAAAATCACCCTCAAATCCTAGTTATATTACCATCCTGGGATAGTCATGTAACCATGCCCTGAGGGTTGTTTTTGGACTAGTAACTTCACCATTCCTTCTTTGCCTCACTGCTCCCTTTCTGTGCGTGTGGTAACATTACTATGCCTGGGGAATGCATCTATACAGGCGCCATTTGAAGGCGATATAACAAGGCAAGGCAAGTGGCTTTTGGAGTGGTACTTCACCAGCATCTTACCTTGTTATCTTACCAGAGGTCTGTCAGTTCTCAGCCTCATCCACAAACGAAACACGCAAATATTTTATTTCATTATCAACATTTAATGTAATTAAAGCCATGCTCGAAACCAGTACCAGAATGTTCCATGATCGTTTCCAGTGGGTCATTGAGCATCCTTTTCATTGCATGAAATAATAATAATATATGCATGCGCTTCTTTTATATTGAGGCTGAGAACTTATTGATGGACCTGGTACCTTCAAAAGGTGTCCAGGTGTCTTCCTCTATTCTCTATCCAGAAGGGGCAAAGGTAAAAGAGGTAATTTCATGTTCTTGGTAGCACTGGTGTTGAGAAAGAATGTAGACATATGGGGTAGATTCCCTGACATTTATTACAAGGAGAACCTTGGATAACTTAGATTAAGAAGCACTCTAAATGGTTTTGTGGGATACAGCCAAAGGAATAAATAATTTCTTTCCATGTAGGAAAACACTATTAGCAGGAAAACCAAGAAAGTCTGACTTCATGGATTATCTTCATTTCTTGATGCTGATCCAGGGATCATAATGGAAGGGAAGTAATTTCAGTATCCACAAAAACTCAGCTAGCACTAAAAATACCTTGCACAACTGAAGAAAAACAACAAAATATTGCTGATAACCTGGAAATTACCAGGAAAATATTGACCTTTTAGCATTTCAAAAAATAAATGAACAAAGCCTTTTTTTTCATTTCTTGAACAGCTATTTACTTCACAGTAACTCTGAACTTCAAGAGCAAGAGGATCACCACCTATAACTTACAGTGTTTTATTATATTTTGGATAATTCGCTTCTTTGGCAAAATTTTTGTGTGGTTAATCCCACAAAGTCTTTAAATGAAAACAAAAAGTGTGGAAGCTTTGCTCCTTCCTTCAGCTAACTTCCGATATTCAATTCCAAAAATGAAATATATAGCCATTAAGACAGCAACAGCTTCCACGGCACTTTCAGTGAGAAAACGCATCCTTTCCACCCACAGATGCCAGGTTGGCTTGCCCCATCATTCACCAGTGTAAACAGCCACAGGAGCAGGATCAAGTTTCTTCCCTGATAATATAAAATGTTCATACTATTATAATAAAAGACAAAGGAACTAGAATACTGGCTAAAATGAAATGAGAATTAACTCACAGTGGTGGCGTTGGAGGCCCATAGAAGCTCTTCTGACTCTCCAACAGCTACTGGTAAGCACAACTGAAGAATATCTGGAGAAACATCTGAAAGCAAAAGAAATGAACTCATTTAGCATAGTAGGGGTGATGGATAGCATGCCTCCTCTCCTTTAAATCAGTGGCATTAACCATTTCAATGCTACAATCCAAGTATCTGGTTTCTTTTAACAAGAAAACAATCTCACTAAATAAGCAAATGAACCATGAATCTTATGAATGAGCCATGAATATTAACTTTACTTGGACGACTAATCGGTTGGCACAGTTACTATTAAGTATACATTGTTTGGGAATCTCCCCCCTCCGGAAAATTGCCTTGTCAAAAAAAAATATTGGGTAAAATATGCATGAAATAATGAGACAGTATATAGGGCTCCAAGTCCAATTGAGCCATGGATCAGAAAAGGATTAAAGAAAAACTTGGACAAGCTCTAGTCAAAGACAAGCTGCAGTTTGGTAGTAGAGGCAACATTTACTAAATAATTAGTGAAATTTATTTTGAGGCAGTTCGCAAGGGTTGAGTTTCTCAAACCTGGGTGTTATAAATGTTGTGAACTGCTAGATCCAAAATCAATCAATGCCACCATATGAGGAGTCTCGTGAAAAGATGAAGCATCCCAAGAGAGAGAAGCTTTTTACCTTCTATGTGAGATATGACATTCATTTGCTGGGGGGGTAGGTACTGTAGAAGTAACTCCTGGGTACCCAAGAGATTATTTCTCAATGCCTGAAAAGATGAAGCATCCCAAGGGAGAGATGCTTTTTACCTTCTATGTGAGATATGACATTCATTTGCTGGGGGGGTAGGTACTGTAGAAGTAACTCCTGGGTACCCAAGAGATTATTTCTCAATGCCTGTTTCAAGCAGTTTCCTGCCTGTGTAACTCTTCCATACTCTTGCAGCATCTATCATGAAGGAGTTTCACATATTACAAGTAGCTATTGAAAGCATGAAATGTGGATGGGAAGTAAAGCAGGCCTCATAATACAAATGTTTAATTGAAAGTTTTTGGATGCAGCTTGCAGGTGCCACCTCTTAGGCAGAGAATTTAGCTTCCAGTAAAGATCATCAGTAAAGTCTATGAATAACTTTCAGAATTCCTTGCCTTGAACAACATTCATAATTGCTTATACCTTCATGTTCAGGGATTATCTAGATTATCTATTATCTAAGGCAATGATGGCAGGTTTCTTATTGTTTATGAGTCAATTAAACATTTTAATTATTCAGGGTGAAAAGACTGTGACTGGTGCAGAGATTCCTGCCTTCAAGTAAAGTGTCAAAATCTCTGAAGATTCAGCAGCCAAAGCCATTGTTGAAATTATGCATGCCATCAAGACAAGGCATCCTGTCATTGCTGCCCTAAGATTGGATTTCCTGAATGAGTCTGGCATCAGAGTGTTTCCACACTGCTTTGGAAAACTGCTTTGAGGAATGGTTCAAATGGACGAGAAAGTGCTCATGCCTAGCGAAACAACTTTGAAAAGGTGTAATGGCCAAATACAGCCAAACCATTTTCTGTTACCAGCATCCAGAAACTTTCAAAGTAACACTCATATAAAATAATCCATTAAATTACCATGTATACATGTTTTATGCATGTCATCAATCAACAAAGATTGCAAATAGGTGCAGGGTGGTGCAGATGTTATCACAAGATTAAAGGATTAAGGCACAATCAAACAGCCCCTGCAGAACTTCAAGAATTTAATATGCTATCATGAAATTCACATGCCTTCTTCATCATGCCAGTGCAATATTATTAAGGCAGTCTTAGGCTATTTGGTGCTCTTGTTTCCATATATACTTCACAAATTAAGAAGAAACCACATTTTTGGGGAAACAATTAAAAAAAAATTTTGGTTTGTAGGACCTAGGGAAGTGTTGCTTTTTTTGCAACTGGACTATGCTATAGCTGTGTTATTTGGCTAAAACTTAACAACATTGTACACATGCTATGATCTTTTGTTTTCATACCATGCATGGAATTGTAGAAAAAACCAGAGCAGGGCACCATGGATTACACTTGGTCCCTGTCCATGGTGCCCCATCAAAACAATTCTGCATTTTCTTTTCTTTTAACATTGGGCTCATCAAATTTTCATTACCTCCACAGGTCCTGGCATTCCAAAGGTAATTTAGAAAAGCATTAGTTGGATAGGTTATTTCAGTTGAACTAGGCATATTATCTGTGGGATTTGGGCTGAGAGTGAAAGTCATCCTCCAGTTGTTGCTTTCCCAGGTAAATGCTTACATTACATACATGTATCTTTTGGATTGCCTCTGAAGTATTGATTCTTGCTGCAATTTATCCATCTAGGTGGAACCAAGGAAAACTTCTACCATGCACTTTAGCGTATCCAAAGGTTCACGCAACGTAGTAGAGTGCATAATAATAATAAAAAGAATATGTTCAAATGATCTAAGGTGCCCCACCCCAGAGACATGATGGAAAAATGTTTCCTAATTCCATTCCTTTTTTGAGATTTTGTTTCAATTTAGACTGGATTGTGCCCTGAAGTTCTACTATGGAGATATGTTGAGGAACATCAAGTGATACACAAAAAATACTATCATGATACATTTTGAAACCATGAAGCTCACCTCAACTGCATTGGAGAGACACAGATATACCTCTAGGATCTCCAACACCTTCTTCACTCTATGAGTTCCATGCCTGAAGCAAAATGTCACATCAAGCAGTTTCTGGGCTTTCTTCTTGTCAACCTGACGTTTCCTGGATTCAATCTTCATGGTTCTGAAAGAAAGAGCATCTATTTAGTAAATCTGCAATAGGAATGAGGAACTCATACAAGAATGGGTTTAATAATTTATTACCAGAGACCAACCAAATCTATTACTTACTTGATATGCAATTGGAGGGATTTCTCACCTTCTCCAGGAAGCATGCAACTATCTCCAGGCACCCCATCAAGAATGGGATTACTGTACTGTGCTGCCTGTAACATAAGATAACGCATTCTTTGAGACAGGCATTTAAACCTAATGAAACACAGAAACAAATGCTAGAACATGTATGGTGAATATATCATAAGTAGAAAAAGACATGCACTTTCATTATAAATTTATTACGCAAATTCAACATTATGAAAGAAAAAAATCTCCAAAATTTACACGTGATCCCGTGCTCATAGCGTTATGGTACCTACCCACACGGGAAGGAAGCCATTCCCCATTCAATGCCATATAGCCGAATAGGATACGTCACTAACATTGGATACGAGAGATGAGGGTTCGATTCCCAAACTCGCCATTCCTTCTTTTGCAGAATATTTCTATGCGTAATCAATGTCGCATTGTGTAGAGTACGTGATGGAACAGCTACTTTAAATTTATTACGCAAATTGAACATTATGAAAGAAAAAAATCTCCAAAATTTCCCCTTGATGACGCGCTCATTGTGTCATGGTACCTACCCACACAGGAACGAAGCCATTCCCCATTCAACGCCACATAACCGAATAAGATACGTCAATAACATTAGACACGAGAGATGAGGGTTCGATTCCCGAACACGCCCTTGCTTTTTTAACAGGAAACGTCACTAACATTGCAAACGAGAGATGAGGGTTCGATTCCAGAACACGCCCTTGCTTTTTTTTCCGATGATTTCTATGCAAAATCAATTTCGCATTGTCTAGCGTACGTGATGGAACACCTACTTTGAATTTCTTACGGAAATTGAACATTAGAAGAGAAAAAAATCTCCAAAATTTACCATTGATGACGCGCTCATTGCGTCATGGTACCTATCCACACAGGAAGGAAGCCATTCCCCATTCAACGCCATATAGCGGAATAGGATAAGTCACTAACACTCGATACAAGAGATGAGGGTTCGAAAACCCGAACGCACACAAGCTTTTTTTTCCAGAAGGTTTCTATGCATAATCAATGTCGCATTGTGTAGCGTACGTGATGGAACAGCTACCTTGAATTTATTACGGAAATTGAACATTAGAAGAGAAAAAAAACTCCAAAATTTACCCATGATCAGGAGCTCATTGCGTCATGGTACCTACTCACTCGCTAAGGAAGCCATTCCCCTTCAAGGCCTTATAACCGAAAAGGAAACGTCATTAAAATTGGATACGAGAGATGAGGGTTCGATTCATGAACGCACACAAGCCTTTTTTTTCAAAAGATTTCTATGCATAATCAATGTCGCATTGTGTAGCGTACGTGATGGAACAGCTACTTTAATTTTATTACGCAAATTGAACATTAGAAGAGAAAAATATATCCAAAATTTACCCTTGATGACGCGCTCATTGCGTCATGGTACCTACTCAATCGCTAAGCAAGCCATTCCAAATTCAACGCCATATAGCCGAATCGGATACGTCATTAACATTGGATACGAGAGATGAGGGTTCCATTCCCAAACACGCCCTTGCTTTTTTTTCAGAAGGTTTCTAGGCATAATCAATGTCGCATAGTCTAGCGTACGTGATGGAACAGCTACTTTCAATTTCTTACGAAAATTGAACATTAGAAGATAAAAAATATCCAAAATTTACCCGTGATCACGCGCCTATTGCATCATGGTACCTACTCACTCCCTAAGCAAGCCATACCCATTCAATGCCATATTGCCGAATAGGATACGTCACTAACATTGTATACTAGAGATGAGCGTTCGATTCCCGAACACGCCCTTGATTACTTTTCAGAAGGTTTCTATGCATAATCAATTTCGCATTGTCTACCGTACGTGATGGAACAGCTAGTTTAAATTGATTACACAAATTGAACATTAGAAGAGAAAAAAATCTCCAAAATTTACCCGTGATCACGCGCTCATTGCGTCATGGTACCTACTTACTCGCTAAGCAAGACATAACCATTTAATTCCATATAGCCGAACAGGAAACGTCACTAACATTGCATACGAGAGATGAGGGTTCGATTCCAGAACACGCCCTTGCTTTTTTTTCCGATGATTTCTATGCAAAATCAATTTCGCATTGTCTAGCGTACGTGATGGAACA